>CAJUYG010000970.1:0-29331 GCA_910591675.1 Galerucella calmariensis | reverse complement strand
TGACACTACAAAAAATTACTTCTTCTTAGTTAAGTATATTCGACGTTATTTTCCCTTGGCAAATAATAAGAGTCTCTAGGCATTACTTTTCTAACAAATTATTCTTATGAATTAAGTATTATCTATCTATCTAAATTGTTTATTTCGGAGATAATTTTTGTTTCTTCGGTCATTGAATTTCTAAAAAATGTTTTAATTCAAACAAATGTTGAAAAATATTGTTACATCTTTTCATTATGTTTCTGTATATTTAACCAATAAGCCGAACATAATTGAGCCATAATATTAGTTGACCCTAGTAAAGCAAATTTCATACAATTTATGAAGATGGCTTTTAGAATTTTCGTGTCTTTTTATTTTCAAACTCAAAGAAATGCTCTAGATCCGTGGCTCCTATTTCCGTCCAAGCTTTGTCAAATATAAATAATCCAGCCGTATTTAAAAATGAGCAATAGTCCAAGAGCCAGAGCCAAAAAAACTGTTTCAATTTCTTAACGCTGGTTTTTTGTTAAATCGTTGTAGCCGATGGGTACACAAACATGCTCCGGTCAGTCAAGCGTGCCGTAGAACAGGTGGCTCAGGTGCTATATTAAAGGTGTATCATTTGATGGGTGAACAAAATGAATTTCTAAATGCTGAAAATTGTTATACAACTTCTCTATTCTCTAAAATAAAAGTTGTGTTGGTCAGTCAGTCATACATTAGAACAGAGCTGGTCAGTCAGTCCGGATAGACGTATGATAAATAATTATTAAGTGCAATTCGTTTCTTAAACTTCAAATTTTGTCTGATAGACTATGAGCCCATGGGGAAAAAAGTGTCGCGATTTGAAACAGCAGTGAACCTATTCAGAACGATAGTTCATCATGCCTTCATCAGTTCCAACACTATGGCGTACATTTTCTCTTGTGCAGGAAAGCGCAGTGGAAAACTGAACATTTTATTTTCCCCCTCCTAAAGATGTGATATGAAACTGTACGCCGTTTGTGACATTTGATAGTAGAATCATAGGAGATCGGTCCAGACTCTATGGCGTTCAAAAATAATCGTTCGGAAAATCTAGGAAAATTTTTGAAAACTCTTATTTTCTACCCTCTGAAAAGGTGATTTGAAACTGTACGGCATTTGATTCTGTAGATTATCCAACATATAAATAAATATTTAACAGTGGTGCTGTACAAAAAAAGTTGTGTGAAAAGCCGTGGGAAATTTTTTATTTTCCGAGATTTTCCCACTCAAAAAATATCATCTGAAAATTTACGGCATTTGTTCTACTTTCGTAACACGTTAATGTATTTTGTGTTTTGAGTTTTCAAAAATTTTCCTAGATTTTCCGAACGGATGTTTTTGAACGCCATAGAGTCTGGACCGATCTCCTATGATTCTACTATCAAATGTAGCAAACGGCGCACAGTTTCATATCACGATTTCAGGAGGTAAAAATGAAATGCTCAGTTTTCCACTGCGCTTTTCTGCACAAGAGAAAATGTACGCCAAAGTGCTGGAACTGATGGTGGCATGATAAATTATCGTTCTGAATGGGTTTGCTGCTGTTTCAAATCGCGACACTTTTTTCCCCATGGGCTCATCTATGAGGGTTCAGAATTATTTATTAACGTTGAGTGAAAAATGTATTAAACATCAAAACATCCGTCAGTCATGTTTTCAGTAGAACAACGTCCGTCAGTCAGGTGAAAAAGCGCGCGCCGTTTGAGTTTCAGGCTGCGTATCACGCTATCTCTACGTTTTGTATTGTTATTTTAACAATCAGAAAACGTCATTTGATGTTTTAATTTATGGTTCTATGGATAAGTACCATTTGTAGCGCATCGACAAACGATTTATTTAATCATTTGATACGTTTCGTGCGGTATTATTATGCAAAAAAATAAAAAATTGTGGATTCAGAAAAACTTATCTTATCTACACCAGTAAATGTTACTTGGAAATGTGATTTTGGCTATTGTAATAACTTGAAATTTAATAACGTTCTTAAACAATTGATCAATCCACATGACAAATTTGTAGGAAGAAGCATTAATTATTGAAGGTATAAAAAAAAGGAATTGAATCTCTTACGTTGGAAATATATGTATTTCTCTTACGTTGGAAATAGAATGTATGCGAATGAACGGGTATACTGAAAACGAACTAGAAAAGACAGTTATACTCGTCGGTAAGAAACCGACTTTTCGTACACAATAGCTAGAGTTCGTTCGTTTTCTAGTTCGTTTTCAATATACCCGTTCATTCGCATACATTCTATTTCCAACGTGAGAGAAATAAATTTCATTTCCAACGTAAGAGATTCAATTTCTTATTTTTATACCTTCAATAATTAATGCTTCTTCCTAAGCACGAATATTTTGCGAAGATTCATAGAAATTTGTCATGTGGATTAATAAATTGTTTGAGAACGTTATTGAATTTCAAGTTATTACAATAGCCAAAATCACATTAGCAAGTGACATTTTCTGGTGTAGATAAGATAAGTTTTTCTGAATCCACAAGTTTTTTTTGCATAATAATACCGAACGAAACGTATAAAATGATTAAATGAATCGTTTATCGATGCGATACAAATGGTAATTATCCATAGAACCACAAATTAAAACATCGAATGACCTTTTCTGATTGTTAAAATAACAATACAAAACGTAGAAATAGCGTGATACGTAGCCTGAAACTCAAACGGCGCGCGCGGTTACCTTTACCTTTTTCACCTGACTGACGGACGTTGTTCTACTGAACACATGACTGGCGGATGTTTTGATGTTTAATACATAATTCTGAACCCTCAGAAAAAATTTGAAGTTTAAGAAACGAATTGCACTTAATAATTATTTATCATACGTCTATCCGGACTGACTGACCAGCTCTGTTCTAATATATATGATCGACTGACCAACACAATTTTTATTTATATACATTAGAGAAGTTGTATAACAATTTTCAGCTTTTAGAAATTCATTTTGTTCACCCGTCAAATGATACACCTTTAATATCGCACCTGAGCCACCTGTTCTACGGCACGCTTGACTGACCGGAGCATGTTTGTGTACCCATCGGCTACAACGATTTAAAAAAAACCCGCCTTAAGAAATTGAACAGTTTTTTTGGCTCTGGCTCTCCGGCTACAAGCTTGTGATACATTTTATCGAATTATTGAATGAAAAAATGTGTTTTTTAAACTCAAATGCTTGAAGAAATCACTTGTAGTATCACTACTGATAATATTAGTTAACTAAAAGGTAAAAAATAAATGTTTTTACAAAAATACTTGCCGGGCTTTATTTCTTGTCGTTGCGTGACTAAGCTTTTGGGTGAGTATTCGTTACTTCGGGTATCATTGAGTAACGAGTACTGGTGTAACGAGTCATTACTTTCTCAACAGCTCTAATATACAGTAAGTAATTTTTGATGGCAGATGTATTTTGATCACATATATGCATGAATTTTAATAAGAGGATTCACAGGGTCAATTGGTTTTTGTGCCATTAGGCATATTTTCAGTTTTAATGCATTTATTTTTTTGTGCTAGTTTTATGCATATTTTAAGAATTAGTGGTGTATTTGGTGCTAATTTTGTACATTTACTTCTCGGTATGTTAGTTTTTAATATATTTGTCAATTTCCGATTAATTTACTTACTACTATATTATAACGCGACAACATCGTACTAGCGTTACCCAGCACATGTTTATTGTTCGGGGAATTCCGTAGGCCGATTGTGGATACCCTCGGCTTTAAACCAAATAGCAAATGTTATTAAAGGAAATGTTGTTGAAGATCTTGCGATAGATGCAACTATTGTTCCTAAATTTAAATATGTACCAATTACCAGCGTGGATGTTGAACGAAGTTTTTCTCATTTAAAATGTGTGATGAGTGATAGAAGAATGGGATTTACTACTACTACTACTAAATGTGCAGGCGAGCCTTGTCCTGGACAACTCAAACCAAGGTTCCGACACTTAGGCCACTGGCGGGCCCATTGTGCCAATCCTGCTACCTAGTCATCCATGAAGCCGAGCCCTTCAATAAAGGCCACAACCTTTTTCAGTGGATGCCTGCTTGTATCTCCAAGAGCCATGACAGTGACTCCGAAGATTCGCCTGCGTACTACAGCCCAGTGTGGACACTCTAAGAGAACATGAACTGACGTTTCATCAGTCATGCCGCAACCCCTACTTAGGGAACTTTCCTCTACTCCTAGATTGTAGAGGTGCTTCCTCATACAGCAGTGCCCTGTTAGGAGTCCTGCTATCTTCCTTAGCCTACTCCTTGGTAGTTCAGTGGCTGCCCTGGCGTGTCCATCAGTCCATCCCTTCAGTAGAAGTTTGGATGGTCTAGGACCCTGCAGAGCATTCCAATGAGCGAGGTGGTGATTCCTCAGCCACTTCTTCGTCTCCTTGCGTATTCTTTGTTTTGTTAGGCCCAGGGTCGGGCCCGGGCCGCAGAAAGGAGCTGCCGCCCCCTCCGCAGCCAGTGCATCCGCCATCTCGTTGCCTTCAAAACCAGAGTGGGCTGGAATCCATTCTAGCCGCAACACGTTCCGCCTTGCAAGATTAGCAAGTAGTTCTCGACATTCGTTAGCAAGTCCTGAGTTGCTGGTATACCCACTCAGGGCTTTAATTGCTGCCTGACTGTCGGAGTATATGGTTATGCGTCGATTCACATAACCTCTGTCTAGGTTTATCTGCGCACATTCCAAGATAGCATATATCTCGGCCTGATATGCAGATACACCCTTACCCAATGGTACACAAACCTGTGTTCTTGGGTTCCTGGAGTAAATTCCAATCGGTCTTTCCATGTGGCCTCTACTGTACGGTTGCACATGGCCCCAAGCCAGTGAGTGATCATTGGCTCTATTCCATGATTTGCCGCAGCCCTACACATGGATCCTACAGGTGTGCTGTCAAACGCCCCTTGTATATCCAAGAAAGCTCCCAGGGCGATCATGCCATTTCCCAGCGCCTTCTCCACCTGAGTTACCAGTTGGTGTAAGGCACTTTCAGTTGACTTGCCACACCTAAAAGCATGTTGGTTGTTGTGCAAAGGATACCTAAGCCCAACCTTTTCCTTTATGTATCGATCAGCCACCCTCTCCAGTGTTTTCAGCACAATGGATGTTAGGCTAATGGGTCTAAAGGATTTAGCCACCGTATATGTGGTACGACCCGGGATTTACTGTTGACAATTTAGAAAAACGTTATTGGTTTATTCAAAGACAAGTAGTTTGTAATGTATAAAATTTCATTCGTTCCTATTATTTAGTGTTTTTTTGCAAGAAGTAAGTTTCTGCTTTTTTTTAGGAAAAAGTAGTTTCTTTATTTACATTATCTGATGACGAGATTACTTTTATTTTATGTTTTTTGTGTTAAACTGTGTTATATTGATAAAGATATTCAATTTTATGAATTAATTTTTCTTGCTTTTTTTTTAAATTTCATGCATATTTATGAGCTTATTTTCAGAAAATTTTGAGCGTTTTTAAGCGCATATTTTAAGTTTTTTTATGCTTAAAAATCCATGCTCTAGTAATCACAATATCATGACTCATGATCCTACGTCGTGGAAAAGTAGTACAGAGATAATAATGAAGTAGTAGACTCATTAGGCTAATTTACTTGGTTACTTTAAGCTTATATTATAGGCCAGGATGATTGAATCAAAAATATAGCCAAGACTACGGAATCATTCTCGACAGAGTAAATGAAGTTCAAGAGGTTAGAAACATGCATAATTAGAGCAGAAGAAAAGATTTGAAAAAGATGAAAAATGGGTTTTCAAAATTTTCGACGTAGATCATTGGACAAACAAGATTTTTACATAACCTCAAAATGGTTGAGTAAAAAGCGAAAAATATTTTAGGAAACATGGCTAGGTCACTAACCATATGTATCAAATCAGAAGACACAAAAGTTATCAAAATATGAGATTACAAATATAACCGGAGAAAAGAATGATGGTAGATGTTTCCTGCACACTGGTTGACGAATTTCCACTTTTTCATTTATTCTCGAAATAATCTATCAGATTAAGTACCATTTTTTTTGCTTGAAGATGCGAAATACCGGAAAATTGCTTCTTATTATTCATATTGTCACTTTGAATTGTCAAAGTGACATAACTGACATTTAAATAAAAACTTCGCTGGTGAAAGACTTTTTAGAATCCCTGAAAACTAAATACATGTCCATTTTTCTCCCGTCAAAATTGCATAAGGGCCGGTTCTATCACCTCTGGTTAAGAGTTGTAGTTATGGTTAACAGGATCTGACAAGAGGTTTGCTGCTCTATGACCGCTTGCTTTGTTATAACCATAGGTTAAAGTTATTTGAACAAAGGATAAAGTAACAGGCACTTTCAGTTCTTGTTAAAACTGTGACCACTGGTTAACCTAATTTTGGTGACATTTTACTTGACAATCTTGACAATTCTGAATAAATATATTTCTGTCACAGCACATCTCTATTTATTTTTAATTGACTACTTGTGAATAAAAGACGTTAATATAAATCCTATAAAGTACCATAATGAAAATAATGATTGAGTTTTTCTTTTCCATGTATCAACCTCGAAGACAAAAATTAATCCGAGAAAGGGTAAATTACTATGGGCCAGTTTCATCAACAGTTTTAATCCCGATTTATCTCTTAAGTGGAGCGTCTTATTATGATTAACATATTGAAACGTTTCACCATGCTCAAAAGCGGGATTAAATCGACTGATCGCGATTTAGTACAAATCGGCCATTTTTGGTGGATTTATCTGTGTGAAGTAGTTCAGATTTCAATATTATATTATAGATGAGGAATAAATATTTCTGAATAATTGTGATATATTGTTAATTATGGCATTTCGAAGAGTTTATGATCTTGCTTTCGAAGACGATAGTGTTGAAGATGAATTTATTTTCCATCCTCCTCGATGGGTTCAAGAAAGAGAAGATTATTTCCAGAATTTGGACAATAAAGATTTTGTGAGAAGGTTTCGACTTTCAAAAGAAGCTGCTCTTCAAATACTGGAATCTATTGAAGACCGACTAGAATTATACTCCTGTGTCATTTGTTTCTCCCAACATACATTTTTTGAATTCATAGATCAGTTTTTTTGTTCTCAATTATATGTGAATACTTTCTGATAATATCTACCAAGATCTGTTTATCCTCCACTGTGAATGTTGGGACTCTCTTTTTTTCTTTCAGCTTCTGCACGTCAGTCATTGTTTATTTACTATTGCTTATTTATTAAGTTTATTATTACACAAATAAAATAATATATTAAATAATAAAATATTATTTAGGGTACACAATCTTGGTGTACTCTGTGATCTCAATGAATGAAACAGAACAATAGAATTTTCTGCATTCCACAACGTTGCCAAAATGGTTTGCTGATCTAATCGTGATTTGATAAATCGCGCTCATATTGTTAAGTCAGCTTAACTATTAAGTAGAGATCTGAGATCTGAGATCAATCGTAGTTTGGTGAAACTGGGCCTATGAAATTCTCAGTGACGATCAGACCTTCTGCCATAAATTCCGGAACTGTTTAGCTCACCGGCAATATTTTCCAACATTGCTGCTTTGCCTTCCAGGTTGTATGTATGTATGTGTGATTTTTGGGGTGACATTCACTGAGACCTAAAAGATCTATTGTGCCCCCTTACTTCTACTCAGTTTCTGAGGAGAGTCTCAGAAACTAGTAGTTCCTTCAGTCCTATTTCCCGGAGGAATTTTAGGATGTCTGCAGGCTTCAACTTAGTCAAATGTTCCTCTTCTATCCAGTAATCTCCCAGGTGCTGTGCTCTAGGATTCTGAAGTGCTGTGCAGTTGGAAAGTATGTGGATGGAGGTTTCTTCTTCCATTCCACAAAATCTGCATTCTTCTTCCTCCACTATTTTGAGCTTTTTCAGGTGCCCATTCAGGCGACAATGTCCCGTTAGGATCCCTGTTAAAGCTCTTAGTGCAGTTTTTCTTTGACTTATGCATTCTTTTGTTCTCAACAGGTTGTAGTCACCCAGAAGAGTCTTTGATTGTATAAGCCCTACTAGATCTTTCCAATGGTCAGATCTTCTCTTTTTCTCGGCTTTACTTATTTCTTCCAATATTACATTGGGGCTGATTCCGCAAAAGGGTTCGGGCCCCCAGAAAGGTATTCCAGTCCCCCTCTTTGCTAGTTCATCTGCTATTTCATTTCCTTCTATTCCAGTGTGTCCTGGAATCCATAGTAAGGTGACTATGTTGTTCTCGCCTAGTTCATTGAGTTTGTCTAGGCATTCCCACACCATTTTGGAACTGATTACACAAGAGCTCAGTGCCTTAATGGCTGCTTGACTATCCGACATTATGATAATCCTTTGTCTTCTGTATCCTTTATCAATATTGAACTGGGCGCACTTTCTTATGGCGTGGATTTCCGCTTGAAAGATACTTGGGGTTTTTCCCAAGCTTTCAGAGTGTTTGGTTCCTGGCCCGAACACTCCTATCCCAGTTCCTTCTATTGCTTTTGAGCCGTCTGTGTACCATTGAATGGCATTCTTTCCAAGTCTGGTAATGGTATTTGGATCCCATTCCTTCTTGATGCTCATTTCCGTAACGAATTTCTTTGAAAAGTTATATTTTTTCATCATACCGTCTTGTGGCATGTCCCAGGTTGTCTGATTTCTAAGAAGTGAGGAGGTGTTTTTTTTAATGATTCCCTCTCTACTTAGTCTGTATCTTGTTCTTTCTGCAACACTTTCCACCACCATATGTAAAGGGGTGAGGTTGAGAATCACTTGCATGGCTGCCGTTGGGCATGTTCTCATTACGGCATCTGTTCTTTTATTCAATATTATTTTATAATATTTTTTGGTTAATACCACAGAATACAAATATTTTTTCTTGACTTTCTAGTCATGTGTACTCAGCTATAAAGATATTCACCTTAATACCAATAAAGCATTAAGTTTTTCCCCTACTTTTCTTTCCTTTTATTTTTTGTTCTTCAATTATAGAAACGAAAACAATCTGACAAAACAAGGTGCATAGAGAAATTTGTCTATATCAAGGTGCTTTGACATACCTATAACCAAACTTTTTTAGGTAATTTTTAGGCGGAAAAATCAAATTTTGTACAATATCTTTATAACGGATAGTACATTCACGAAAACTATCGCTGATAGAACACATTTTTTCCTAACCTCAAGGTCAACACCTGACCAGTGGTTGACAAACCATCACTTTTGACCAGAGGTGATAGAACCGGACCTAGGTCTGACTTATTCATCTTACGGATTTTATTTGGAAGTTATGATTAAACGCAATAAAAGAAAACAAAAACGGTGACTAAGTCTTTGTTAAATCGTATGACCGGCATGATAAGACTGCGTTTGAATATAGCAGAGTTCGTACAAAATTTTCTCCATTATCTACAACATTTAATATTTCCGACAAAAAACAGTATGATCGCCGTAAATCGTGAAGAAGAATATCTCGCCGTTTTCAACCCCCATCACTCCTTTAGATCTTCAGCTTTTTTAATTGCTTAAGTTATTCTTTTGCATACTTCCTCCAACTCTGTTTATTTTGCTAGGAATTTTTTTGACACAAAAAGAGCTTGGCCTATTTGTCCCCCACCAAGCCAATATGGTCTACCTAATTACCATAAATATCAAGAAAGACAAGCTTTGTGGACACAAGCGGTCTGGTTTAATTTAAACATCAAAATTTCATTCTAACTTATACAACAGTTACTTTAAGCATAAACTATTTTAACATTCAATATCTTTTGATCAAAGGAAATATAAATGTAATTCTTTTCCAGGAAGTTACTACGTTTTTTCTTATACCTTATCGTTGATAGGAATAAATAATCAACAAAAATAAATTCGCAGTGCAGTTTAACTCACTAAAGGAAAAATTAGACGATGCCAGTTGAATATCAAAAATTGCCAAATGGATTCGCAATTCCAGCGATTGGTTACGGAACGGTGAGTTTTTATTTAACTTTTCTTATAGATTTTATTAGTAAACATACTGTGTGTTGAAAAGGAAGTTTTTTATTGTGTATTTGTGTCGAAGAAGTTTTTGGAAGAGTTATTAATATGCAGTAGAGCGATTTTAAGATGAGTGCTCTCACCGCGTTATTCGCTTAAATACGGTGCGACTATTAAGTATAACCACCCCTAGGAAACCCCGTTATTATTTTTTTTTCGGGACGAGATGGGAAACTCATGTTCGAATGGGTCCTTAACCAGTACTCAGACAGTGTTGGACTTATCCCCACGGGAATGCCTACCAACCAAACCCACTTCAAACTCGCCGTTACTTCCGCCTTGGAATCACTACCCTAGCATACTTCAAGACGGGCGGCGGTCCCTCACACACTCTCCGTCATCTTCTCCCTTCTATCACCTCTACCTCTCACATTCCATGTCGAGTCCTTCCTCTTCCTGATCATGCTCTCTACTACGACCCTTATCTTCAAGAAAACTATTAATTTTTACTAAAATTCAACATATTTATCATAACCGAACCATAATTTTCATTAACATTATATTGCTTTATAGTGAAAAAAATATATTTCCCTAAAAAACCGAATTATTTATGGTATTGTTTTTTGTTTATGGAAGTTACCTACATGCACCATTCTATACACTGAGCTTTTGAAATGTTTCTAAATATTTAGAAATATATTAAAAGTTCAATAGGTAACTTCCACACAGTTCTCTAAATAATTAGGTTACTTAGGAAAATATATTTTTCACAAATATTTGTCTAAGCCGTTTCCAGACTATGTCGAACAGCAAAGTTGACTTTCGTTTTGTATGTGTGGACTAGTCGATCGAATTGTTTGATGATTAGTCTGGACACGGATTAAACTTACAGTATTTTTATGACAAACATGTTTAAATCTAATAAAAATTAATGGTCTCTGTTTATGCATAAAACTGTTTAGTGGGAAAGCAGGATAGGAATAAAAAACTTGCTGCTGAATATTTTGATCTATTAAAAAGAAAACTTTACATTTTTGAAATAGATACCATACATTCATAAAATGGAACCAATACATTGTTAAAATTAAACATATCTACATGATCTACAACATAACCAATATAACCATAACAATGGTATCCACAAGATAGCCTTGTCTATCCTTAAGTGTGCTCATTAATGCTTTTCCCATAGTAGTTTTTTGGAGTTCTTGGAGTAGATCTGACAGGTTTAATTGAGAAATGACTATGTTTGAGGTACATTTCGCTTGCTTGTTATAACTTCTACCTACTTGAATATAATTGTCATTTATTTCCTTACCTTCAAAGATATCTCACAATTCTTGTAATCGCCATGAGTTCAACAATTCACATTCACATTCTATTATTAAACTTATTTTTGTCCAGAGCACTTTAACCACATACTTCACAAAAACAAAATAATTAGTTAAATTGCAAAAACTGATCTAATTTTTCATGCAGACTGACGCCAAACGTATACAGGTGGTGACCGTTACTGAATTCTTTGTTTCAATTCCACATAATTTCTAGGCCAATGTGATTTATTACGGGTGAAGAAATATGTGATTTGTAGCAATTAAGTTTTTTTTCTCGTAACAATAAATGTACAATTATACTGAAATACTTATTTTTTCGGTATAAAGTAGATCTTATTTGAGGCTAATAATCTATAGGCTTATTTAAAAAATGTAAATTTCTGTCAAAACTTTCAAATAATTTACTATGAATATTTAATTTGTTGTTTTAAAGTAATGGAATATTATTGAAGATGTTAGGTTTTTTTCTGGGTAATGAAAACAATTTTTACCCAAATAGCATCGTTATATTTTATAACAAAATATTATTTTGTGCTCTGTATTGTATGAAGGTGTGCATAAAGGAGAACAAATTTTTTTACATTAAAGAAATTACACTCGAATAAATCATTTTTTTATATTAAAATTTCCCAATATTTTCACGTTAATATGGCTTCTTAATAATAAATAAGCAATGTTAGTTTTAAACAAAGGGGGTCAAACAAATCAGTTTATTTGTCTATAAATTACTCTTCTCTCGGTACAATCATCTGTTTGTTAATAACGATTTATTGGTCTAAGATTCCACACTTAGCGATTATTTTTTGATAATTTTTCCGATATTTTCAGTGTCCCCCACAACTGGGATTCGAAGAAGGTTTTGAAGAAGCTTTGGAAATCGGGTACCGCCATATCGACACCGCCTCATTTTACAGATGCGAACAGATTATAGGTAGAATTTTGAAAAAATGGATAGCTGCTGGAAAATTGAAACGGGAAGATCTTTTTATAACAAGTAAATTTATGCCAAAAGCGGGAGAAGATCACGATGTTGATACAACCATGAAAAAAACATTGGCGGATCTACAGACCGACTATGTGGATTTATATCTAGTACATATTTCGTTAGATGATAACGAAAATATTAAACTTTGGAAGGTAAGATAAAATCCACGGAAATTTTAAATCTCTAATTTCAGTTTCGATACATATAGTTTGAATGTAAATGAAACCTTTTTGATTTTAGAAATTTGAAGAGCAAGTGGATGCTGGAAGGACCAAATACATCGGTCTGTCCAACTTTCAATCGAACCAAATTGAGGTTATTTTAAAGAACGCCAGAATAAGACCTGTGTGCCTTCAAAATCAATTACACTTATACGCTCAACAAAAAGACCTTCAGGAATATTGCAAAAAGAACGACATCATCATCGTTTGCTACACTCCTCTAGGAGCACCAGGGTAAATTAATATTTAACTTCGTTTATAAAAGAAATATCCTCTTTATTTCAAAATCCTTGTTTTTGATGGAGTTTCAGCTGTACCTTATTTAGTGTTTTAGCTTTCTTATCCTGCACCGGTTGATTCAGTTTGATTTAATCATCAATACCATCCCCATACCATCTATATGTCATTGTTTCACTTCCCTTTGTTCAGATCTATCACTGGATCTTTATTTGTCAATTTTTACCTGGAGTTGCAAATTTTGTTCATCTTTTTTCTTTTTTCGGGCCGAGATGGAAACTCAAGTTCGAATGGGTCCTAACCAGTACCCAGTCAGTGCTGAGCTCATCCCCAAGGGAATGCCTACCAACCAAACCCACCTCAAACTCACACACTCTCTGTCATCTTCTCCCTTCTACTACTACTACATCTCACATGCTATATTAAGTCCTTCTCTTCCTCTAAACATGTTCTCCACTATGCCACTTTCCTCCACCTATTCCTCCTCGCCCCTTAACATTATCTTTACCATGTTTTCCCAATACATTGCCTTTCCCTAGTTTCTTCTACAATTTTTTAGCACTTGCTCGTTCTTCCAGCACCTCTCCACTCCAGTATCTCTTTGTCCAATCTTGTGGAGGTACCCAACTCTCGACCTGTCCAGTGAAGAAGAAGTAGTTCGACTCCGATCCATCCAATCTTTCCTTCTTTTAGCGCGCTCTCATACTCCTCCCTCCTTCTCTCTATTTCCTACTACATCCATTTCTGTACTTTATATCTGGTCGCACCCCTTAAGCATTTTTTTCTGGCTCTAGCCATCACGTCCAATGGGCTGTTCTGGCATTTAAAGCATTTAGGCAAATAAAAGTTATTCTTGACGCTAAATAATTATTACAAGTTTTTAATTTTTTGATGACTACAATATTATTTAATATTTTAGTAGAGAAAATGGAGACCTATTGGATATTATCTATAACGAAACTGTGAAAAAAATTGCCGAAAAACATAACAAATCAACGGCTCAAGTGGCTTTAAGATTTTTGATAGACAATCAATTAGTACCTGTACCAAAAAGCTGGAATCCAAAAAGAATTTTCGAGAATTTCGATGTTTTCGATTTCAAGTTAACCGACGAAGATCTAAAACTGTTGGAAGAGCTGGACCAAAATAAATTCATTGGCTATCCACCCATACCTTCCGAGGACAAAATCATAAAATGATATTCTTGTACTGTCTGATTATTCATTAAATATACTTCATTGTTCATCTATTTAAGTAGTTTCCTTTGATACTGCAATATAATTGTTTTTTCGTAACATTTATATCGAGTTAAAAAAAGACTATGCTGTTGAAGGTATCTAAACAATAAGGATCTGTAGCAGATTAGCGTCAGTCAAAACAGCGGCGGACAAAATGGCGGTGACAGTCACCTAGCTATAGCTTTTACATGGGGAGGGTTTTGGCTTTTTTCATCTGATAGGTTTAGAAGAGGAAAGCTTTATTGAAGGCGGCGCATAAGGCAAAAAAAAACGAGAGCCACGACCTAAAGCAATTTTTCAAGTTCAAGAAATAATGTTAAGGGGAATCTATCGACAGCGATTTGAGAAAATATCGAAATATTTTTGGCAAAGAATTTTGAGGTAATGGATATATTGAAAATTAAGAAAAAAATATATCATGTAGATTAATGTTGAACTTAGAGTTCTTATCGAATAAAAACTTTGAAATGCTAACCAAATTTTGTTGAAAAAAATACGAATCATGAGGTAATTACACATATCAAGCAAAGTTTGAGCCCTTGTAAACAATTAAATATGGATTAAATGGAAAAACTAATTGATAAGAAGTCTAATTTGAAGCTTTATGAATACTATATAAAAATCTCAGAATCCTCAAATTACTTATGACCGTACAATTCCTTATTGAAATTCGGCTGCTACCACTAAAATATCGGATAAAAATCCATCGCTCGCTTTTCTATCCTTCTATGACTGACATTGTCTCTCTGCTTCGGTAGTCATGTGCCGTTCCATTGTTGATACAACGCTCGCCGGTCTCGGCGGTCTCCCAGTTCATTACTGACGAATCTTATAGAGTAGTACGTGAACCAAAATCCGCTTGGACCGCTTGGCTACCTACATGTTGCGGAGCTTTCATATTTCTAATAAAATTTTCGTTATGTGAACTTAAACGTGAGGACATAGGGAAACAAAAAATATACAAAGCATAATTGTGCAAGGTCGAATTTGGTACATGCCCCTCAAGTTTTTTTTTCAATTATTTGTTTGACTTGGCTACATCTAAAAGTATTTTTAAACATCGTTTTTCGTTTTGCCCCCTTATGCTGAAATGGTTATAACCATGTATATATATTTTTTAAAAGAGCCGGCACCACCTCACCCTCTTGGGCTTATTGTGGATTCTCCTAACATTCTGACTACAGCCTATTCAGCCAATCCGTTCCCTGTATTAGCTCCTACAGGTTCTTGTATTTTCTATCAAATACTGCAATGCCTAAAGACTTAATTCAGACAAATGATTTATTGGAAAAGAATTTTGTTCGCTACTTTTGTGATTATTCAATTGAAACATGGTCGGAAATTCAGACATGCAGCGTATATGTGAGACGTATTCACAAGCGTATCAGAATTTAGACGATTTCTTCTTTATACTGTTACCTTAGAGCTTATGAAAATACGAATAGGGATACTTTTGGAAACTTGAATATGCCGCATGAAAATTTTGTACAATACATCTCATTATTAGAAACATTATTCCAAATGACTTTTGAGAAAGTTGCTACGGAAGATAATATTGTTGAATCACTCATAAATATTAGTCAAACAACAGAGTTTGTACATCCTTGTGTTGATTTTCCAATAAAATATTTAATGAAACTTCTCTTCAGGGTACGACTATATCACACATTAAAATTTGTCAATAAAAATTTTAAAAATCATAACAAAATGAAAATTGTAATATGGAAAAACCAATAAATATTTGGTGTAAGACTTTTGCTTTATTCACTCATCAGTGTACTGTTCTACAATATTTAAGAAAAAACATTTAACACGTTCAAGTCATTTTAAAACTTATGCCACCTGCGCCTATGGTAAAATGAATCGTAAAGCGATCCGTTCAAGGTCATCAAAAGCTCTGGCAATTTATGAATGAAATTTATAAGAGTTATACTACTGGTTCGTTCTTATACTGTGCTACAACTTTCTACCTAAATGTTATTTTTGCATGATGGTTTTATTAATGTTGCAATCAACAACGTGAGCAAATAATGCTAATAATTGCCAACATGCACGTCATTTCAATAGCATTTTGATATATTAGACTCCGTTTAATATAAAAGGAGCCCACTAGAAGTCTAGAAGTTGCAAAACTCCAAAACCTTATTTTATACAGGCGAATATACAAACAATAGAAGGAATAGTAAACTTCTGAAAAGTAAAGGCATAAATGAAAACAACAAAATAAAAATATACAAAACACTAATAAGACCAGTGATCGCGTATGGCTTAGAAACAACGGTAATAAACAAAAAAAAGGCAGAAGACTTGAAAATCATAGAAAGAAAGATTCTTAGAACGATACTGGAGCCGAACATAACAAGAACTGAGGAAAGGAGAGTCAAAACTAACAAAGAAATAAAAAGCAAGTTGAGCAATGAGACAATCGGACATAGGACAGGGCATATTATGAGACGAAAGCCTGGAGAAATTATAAGAAGAATAACACAATGGACTCATCTATGGCTTAAAAGAAGGGAAGACCCAGAGAAAGTTGGAGGAATCAGATAGAAGAAGATACAAAAAGGATCGGAATCAAAGAGTGGAGAGAAAAATGGAGAAATAGAGCAGAATGGAAGAAAATAACTTCTGAAGCCAGGACAATTGTAACAATAAGGAGTGAAAACCCTAATAAATGGATTTAAAAGCGCATTAGCGTTAGCCACAATCTATTTTAGATTTAAAGGCTTGATGGTGATGACGTAGAAATTTACGTTACACGTTCTACAGCTATCCAAGATCATTTTGGAGATATGAGTAATTGAGTTTTTCTAAAAGTAGATTACTTGAGCGATCGTTCACCTGGTTCTACAATTATTAGGGTGGCGATATAAAAATATTATATTAAAATACGTACTTTCCTCATACAATGAATTTGTTCTAAATCGCTTCTTATTGTAGTTTCTTTAACCAATTAAGCAGACCTAAGGTAGGTATGTAAACTTAATCTTACCAGACAGTGGTATTGATGATTCGGCAACACCAGTCAGAGGCTTCGAGTCGTCGGCACCTCAGCTTTTTTGTGCTCTTGGAGTTCATGTTATTTATTAACAACCAGTGTTATTGATGTGTAATAATAAATGTTTAGTGTTATCCTTGTTATCTGGTTATTTTTTGGATTTTTAGCGGCTTTACGTATAGAAACCGGTTATTCTGAGTTAATCATCATTTGCTTTTAGTAAAACGTTTCGGTTTCTTTTATTTCTAATCATTGGCGTGTCAACTAAAAATTTATCGAGAAATTTACTCAATATTTCCCAGTTGAGAAAATAATTAAAACAATCGGTTGAATAGATGGGGCTTTTACTTGAAAAATATCCATACTAAACTTCTTTCCAGTTTCTTCAATCTGGTCTATCCATTTTCTCCTGGGTCTTTCTCTTTGTCTTTTTCTTGATATTCCTATTTCAATTACTTTTCTCGCTATTCTATCTTGCTTCATTCTTACTAGGTGGCCAAACCAGTTCAATTGTTTCTTTTTGACATTTTATATTTTTGCGTCTTGATTAGTTATGTTTCTGATTTCTTCGTCCCTTACTTTGTTCCATTTCGTTGTTTTTTCTGCTATTCTCCTTAAATATTTCATTTCCATTGCATTTATTTTTGTTTCATGCTTTTTCTGCAGTACCCAGTTCTCACTGGCATAAGTTATAGTTGGTAATGTAATTTTGTTGTATATTTCCATCTTTGTATTCATATCAATGTATTTATGGCTTAGTAATGTTCGATTTAAGGAATAATATAATCTTGTTGATTTATTTGCTCTGTTATTAGGTTCTGCGTCTATTTTTCCTTCTTCTGTTAAAATACTTTCTAGGTAGTTATAGGTTGTTACTTTTTCTAATGTTTTGTGATTACATTTCAATTCCTCGTAATTTTTCCCCTGTTTTTCATTTACTATCATTACTTTGGTTTTTTCCGTATTTATTGTCATTTTCATCTTTTTTATTTCTCTTGTCAGTAAGTTGATTAGTTTCTGCATTTTATTTCTCGATTTTGATATGAGTACGATATCGTCTGCGTATAGTAGATTACTTAGTCTGACCGGTACCATGTTTCTGTACCCTATTATCATGTCCAGATTTCCTCCTTCTCTTTTTATTTCCTTCACTATTTTGTCCATAATAATAACAAACAACAGTGGGCTTGAGCTATCACCTTGTTTTATACCTTTTTTCATTGAAAACTCTTCCGATCTTCGACCTCCTATCTGCACTCTAAATTTGACAGTCTCGTATGTGCTTTTTATTATATTAATTAGAGCTTTCGGTACTTCTAAGTCTTCCAATACCTCCCAAATTTTTTTCTCTTTCTACTGTATCAAAAGCTGCCTTCAAGTCTATAAATGTACATTTCTTCTCCTGCTTCGACTGTATTATCAATTAGTCTTCTCAAAATGTATATATTATCATTTGCTTATCCTGGTTTAAAAGCACAACGACAAATTAGATAAATCCTTAAAATTTCCTGAGTCAATCAATATTTATAGGCTGTAGACCTTATTTTTCATGTTTTTAATTAATTCCATATTTATTTAAACTGCCAATGACCCAATGTTGTTCTACGTTATATTTGAACCTATGTTCAACTCAAATATAATGTAGATTTTAACAAATTGAATTGTTTTATTTCATCCTTTGAAAAATTTGGTCATGAAAAAAAATGCCATTACTATCTAATATAATAAATAGATTGCGTTTTATTCTGTGTTTCGCAGTTGTTGTGGATATTTTGTTTTCAATTCATTATTTTTTAATAATTATGACCTTGGGTATATGTTTTAACAGTACGTCTATGACTTAATATAAGGTTTAAAAACACGTAAATTGTTCCAAGTCCGGAAAATTATGCAGAATAAGAATTTGTGTATCAAACATTGTGAGGATGTGCAGACTGTTTAAAAGTTTTTGTTTTGTATTGTGCTTCGAATATTGTTTTTCAATTAATGAAGGTAATTTTAAACATGTAGGTAGTTACATTTAACTTAACTGGAAATTCAAACAACAACCTCACTCTGTTTTGTAGATTTTTTCCTATTTTACTAAATGAAAAATTAGACACCTATTCGAAAGCTTCACGATATAGAACAGAAAAATATTAATTTCCACAAATTTCATACTACATTTACTCGTAGAAGCTCACCTTCATCCAGCTATGATGATGATCATCTTTTATAAGAAAAATCGTTTGTAAACCTGTGACTAATAATATTAATTCATTTGCAGAATGTATTATAAAAGGTATACCAGGAAGATGTAAGTACATACAGGCATGTGCCGATGCCAATTTTGTACTATCAACAGGAGAAATTTCTTTCTGCCAGTTCGAAGGATTGGAAACACAGATATGTTGTCCTGACAAACAGAAGCTTGCCGACATTAAAAGAGTACCAATCAACAAAATTTCATCTAAACGAAATGGGATGCCACTTAGCGTTAAAAGTACGTATTACGGCAAAACTTTATTTCTTTGAATGATATTTTCTTTACTTAATTACAGTATCTTGACTATTGTCATATTTAGGTAAACCATGTTATCAATAGATGTCAATATAATAGTATTATACTATAATAAAAATTACTTTCCAAAGAACAGATACCGTTTACTAAGAAGAAACATCCACGTCTCGGGCTATATGCCCTAACAGACAATGAATTATACTTCTAAACTAAGGCGTTATAATAGTATATTATAATACTATTATCTTTGCATCTATTCTATAAAGTATTAACTTTTCGCAGACCCATATATATGATTCATAATAATCAATCTACATACTATATACCATTGGAGACAATGTGTAATATCCAAACAAGAGGGTTCAATAAAACTCAAAGTCCAAACCACAATAATTAAATTTTGTCCACCAAAAGGGCAAACTATTCTGCTACTAGTTTCGGTACATTAATTACCATTATCAGGCTTCATGAAACATGTACCATTGGAAGAATATTAGGTTGTTGTCATTAAAAATCTGTAAAGTACGATACTATTAATTGATTTTTTTTCAAAACACTAATTGAATGTGGTATGGAAAGAAAAGAAAAATGAAAAATTGGAAAAAACATTGCAAATTTCCTAAATATTAATTCTTTTCCATGTCTTTTTCAGTTTTTTTTTTCTTTTCTTTCCATACCACATTTGATTAGTGTATTTAAAAAAAATTAATTAATAGTATCGTACTTTATAGGTTTGTATGTATGTATGTATTTTGGGGTAACATTCACTGAGACCTAAAAGATCTATTGTGCTCCCTTACTTCTACTCAGTTTCTGAGGAGAGTCTCAGAAACTAGTAGTTCCTTCAGTCCTATTTCCCGGAGGAATTTTAGGATGTCTGCAGGCCTCCACTTAGGTATCTAAATGTTCCTCTTCTATCCAGTATTCTCCCAGGTGCTGTGCTTTAGGATTCTGAAGTGCTGTGCAGTTGGAAAGTATGTGGATGGAGGTTTCTTCTTCCATTCAACAAAATCTGCATTCTTCTCCCTCCACTATTTTGAGCTTTTTCAGGTGCACATTCTGGCGACAATGTCCCGTTAGGATCCCTGTTAAAACTCTTAGCGCAGTTTCACTTTGACTTTTGCATTCTTTTGATCTCAACAGGTTGTAGTCACCCAGAAGAGTCTTTGATTGTATAAGCCCTACTAGATCTTTCCAATGGCCAGATCTTCTCTTTTTCTCGGCTTCACCTATTTCTTCCAATATTACATTGGGGCTGATTCCGCCAAAAGGGTTCAGGCCCCCAGAAAGGTATTTCAGTCCCCCTCTTTGCTAGTTCATATGCTATTTCATTTCCTTCTATTCCAGTGTGTCCTGGAATCCATAGTAAGGTGACTATATTGTTCTCGCCTAGTTCATTAAGTTTGTCTAGGCATTCCAACACCATTTTGGAGCTGATTACACAAGAGCTCAGTGCTTTAATGGCTGCTTGACTATCCGACAACTTTAGAGGTTTTTAGTGACAACAACTCAAGGTGGATTCATGCAAAAGAAAATTAAAACTAAGATTAATTTAAAACTAAAACTAAGAACATAAAACCATGCTATTTCATTTCCTTCTATTCCAGTGTGTCCTGGAATCCATAGTAAGGTGACTATATTGTTCTCGCCTAGTTCATTGAGTTTGTCTAGGCATTCCCACACCATTTTGGAACTGATTACACAAAAGCTCAGTGCTTTAATGGCTGCTTGACTATCCGACAACTTTAGAGGTTTTTAGTGACAACAACTTAAGGTGGATTCATGCAAGAAAAAATTGAAACTAAGATTAATTTAAAACTAAAACTAAGAAGATGAAACCATGTTATTTTCTAATTTAAATCTCAATTTCTTAGTTTCTTGCATGAGCGGGTACCTGTAATGAAGATGCTCATGCAAGAAACTAAGAAATTGTGATTTAAATTAAGAAATAGCATGGTTTTATCTTCTTAGTTTTAGTTTCAAATTAATCTTAGTTTTAATTTCCTCTTGCATGAATCCACCTTTAATATTCTTTTAATTGTACATGTTTCATGAAGTTTCATGATGGTAATTAATGTACCGAAACTAGTAGTAGAATACTTTGTTCTTTCGGTGGACAAAATTAAATTATTGTGGGTTGGACTGTGAGTTTTATTGAACCCTCTTGTTTGGATTTCGTAAAACCACATTTGAGATATGGATGAGCTCTTGAAGTTAATGTGTAATATTATTTACATTTCCGATCGTTGACGCTTCGAATACTAGGAATTACTAAGTAAACTTTGGAGGCCGTACAACAAATACCACTTTTGTGGTGAACGAGGAAAAAATTAATTTCTATTTACCAATATAACGTTTATAATGATGAATATTTACCATCTATTTGATTAATCACGATTTAAATAATTATACAGTTACAACAGCGACAACCTGGAAAATCCAAGTTGAATTTTAGCACACAAGTAATTAAAATTGATAATAATGACCATCATCAACTTAACGATTAGCTTTATAAGGGACAAGATATTATTGTACAAAAACCTTGAATTAATAAATATTATATTATTACGAAGTTTAATGAGCAAGGTAGATAAGAAACTCTCAACCAGACTATTAAAATTTTAAGACAGTTTCCGACCTGGCCCCTAGAGGCTGTACCCTGATGAAACATCTGCAAAAAAATTAGTGAACCTACATGCAAAAAATGTGAACAGCACTTCACGTATTCTGCTCTAGTGAGCACTTGCAAGGACTCAGACTGAAGCATTTTCGAAAGAAAATAATACAATCATTACAAATACTGAAAATCACCCCAGCCAAACTAGTGGCCTATATAGAAGACAGGAAGCTTTTGGGATGATTCAGCTCAAGTCCCTGGGCTATTGAGCACAATCCAAATTAGGTACATCGTATTTGGAAATTAGGCGAGGCAAAACTATTAAAAAGACATCCACTTGCTCTCCACACAAGCTTAAGCTTCTAACTATCAGTGTTTTTGTGATGGTAGTATAAGCTATGTTGACTATATTCTCATAACATTTTATTTCTTCTATATTTTATTATTTTTCAATACCCACTTATTATTTTGGTTTCGTGCTCCTTATCTAGCCTCTATGGCACAAATGCCCATAAAATGTACAATCTCATAGTAGTTTGACAGTAAGTAAGAGCTCCACTGTTGATAGATCTGTTTCAATTTTACCAACTCAGATAAACAAAAATTACCAGAATCTAGTAAAGAGTATTTACCACATAACTTTACACATATTAGTGTTAATGCTCACTTGTTAATCACAAGACGGTATGATGAAAAATTATAACTTTTCAAAGAAATTCGTTACGAAATTAAGCAACAAGAAGGAATGAGACCCAAATACACAGACATGGTACACAGACGGCTCAAAAGCAATAGAAGGAACTGGGATAGGAGTGTTCCGGCCAGGAATCAAACACTCTAAAAGCTTTGGAAAAGCCCCAAGTATCTTTCAAGCGGATATCCACGCCATAAGAAAGTGCGCTCATTTCAATATTGATAAAGGATACAGAAGACAAAGGATTATCATAATGTCGGATGGTCAAGCAGCCATTAAAGCACTGAGCTCTTGTGTAATCAGTTCCAAAATGGTGTGGGAATACCACACAAACTCAATGAACTACGCGAGAACAATATAGTCACCTTACTATTGATTCCAGGACACACTGGAATAGAAGGAAATGAAATAGCAGATGAACTAGTAAAGTGGGGGACTGAAATACCTTCTGGGGGCCTGAACCCTTTTGCGGAATCAGCCCCAATGTAATATTGGAGAAAAAGAGAAGATCTGACTATTGGAAAGATCTAGTAGGGCTTATACAATCAAAGACTCTTCTGGGTGACTACAACCTGTTGAGATCAGATGAATGCATAAGTCAAAGTAAAACTGCGCTAAGAGTTTTAACAGGAATCCTAACGGGACATTGTCACCTAAAAAAGCTCAAAATAGTGGAGGAAGAAGAATGCAGATTTTGTGGAATGGAAGAAGAAACCTCCATCCATACTTTCCAACTGCACAGGACTTCAGAATCCTAGAGCACAGCACTTGGGAGATTACTGGATAGAAGAGGAACATTTACCTAAGCTGAAGCCTGCAGACACCCTAAAATTCCTTCGGGAAATAGGACTAAAGGAATTACTAGTTTCTGAGACTCTCCTCAGAGACTGGGTAGAAGTAAGGGGGCACAATAGATCTTTTAGGTCTCATTGAATGTCACCCCAAAATACATACATACATACTTATTGTTCAGTTTTTTATATGTCGTATCTTTTATTTATGGTAATTTTTTTTTAGAATGTATGGAGTATCATCCAGTAGTCGATGTGAAAATTTTCGTAGTTGGAGGGCAAAAGGCGTTGTCCAAACAGTATCCTCATATGGTAAGATACATCAATTATCTCGATGTTATAGATTAATAAAGCTATGTCACTTTAGGCACTCATTGGATTTGGGAATGAAAATAACAAAGAGTGGTTATGTGGTGGTTCACTGATCAGTTTGAATTTTGTATTAACTGCCGCACACTGTATTTACTCAAATCAATAGTAAGTCCTTCAACATTCTAATGGAAAATGATAATTAGAAATTAAAATTCTGTCCATGCTATTTATAAACAAAATATAAGAAAACTCTACGAAATGTATTAATTTTTATTTATAAAATCAAGCATGGATTACTTCCAATTTATCTACGGGAGAAGCTTGATTATCACTTTAATGTGAACAATTATCAAACACGGAACAGAAACTGTTGCTAAAAGCTCAACACAGAATTCACTATTTATCAAAGGTCTTAATCATTATAACACTCTTCCAGAAAGACTTAACCATTTAAATTCTGTAACAGCATTTAAAATTCAAGTTACTGATTTTTTAATGAATGAATATTTCTCCAGGAATAATAACAATCTATAGAATTAGTTAATTTTAATTAAATGAGTAGTGTATAGATATTCTGCATCTTTTAAATTGCATGTTTTCAAATTGTATATCTTTTTATAATATTAGCACAGTATAGGAACGAACATATTAGCAAAATGAGCTAAATAAAGAAATTAATAATAAACTGATAACTATCAGGAACCTAGATTGATAAGCTGGACAACAAAATTTCCAGATATAATTTGTGAATTTTTGTATTGATTATCATCATTATCAATATTTCTGTTAATTTTTTCAAACTGTTACTGTATTTTCAGTGGAGCTGCTAGATGGGTACATTTGGGTGATTTGGATTTATCAACAGATAAAGATGATGCAGAGCCTCAAGATTTCCAGATAATAAGAACAATAGCTCATCCAAATTATAAATACCCATCAAAATATAACGATATAGCTTTATTAGAACTGGACAGAAACGTTACATTAAGTGTTTATGTTTCTCCAGCATGTCTACAAACTACAAAAGTAATAAATGGTAATGATTTAGCATTTTTTTGACGTTTTTTTGACGTTGGCTATTTTTTTCAATGTTATAATAAATGTGCTTGATCTTTTTGCAACTTTTCCTACAATCTCTTTCAGCTACTCAATTTGTTATTGAGCCATATTAATTCTAGCTATACAGTTCGATAAGTTTATTAACATTATTTATTGTAGAAACAACTATGTCTGCCACTGGATGGGGTAGAACAGATTTTGCTGGTAGTAGTAGCAATTTTTTGATGACTCTAAATGTTAATGAAATCGCTACAAGCGAATGCCAAAGGTTTTATAAGGATAGCAGCAAAACTCATCTGTCTAACGGTATTGTTGACGACATGATGATTTGCGCTGGGGGTGAAATTGGAAAAGATACCTGTAGTGTAAGTACAAGAAAAAGTTGAAAAATATACAATATTGCTTGAAAAATTTGTGTTGATATCACGGATATATCACAACTAAAAGTTGCTGAGTCAATTTAGTTTATATTTTCTTCTCAAATTGAAGTACCTAAAGATGGATGTAATTTCCATGCAGTTACAATAACTATCCACCGGTATTTTTACAACAATGCTGTTAAATTATTAAGGGGTGAAATTATCAACCCTTACTTTATTCCAGATCCCTGTTCTCTCCAAACAATTTTTTACTTAAAAAAATTAAATTCAATACCAGATCCTGTGTGATATATTATTTTTTCTACAATCACTACCCAAAGTAGGCTTATGCACACTCAAATCTAACCGCAAAGTTGATGTTTTCCGCGAGCTGTCATAATTTGACATTATTGGCGCTATTGAGATGAAAGTAACTTTGGCGCACGCCTAATTTTATTTATAGATAAAAGAAAGCTAGTGGTTATTTTAATATTAACTGTAGAATAAATAAATATTTTAATTGATTTTCTAATATGTTAAAGCATCCAACAGTATTCTCCGTAATAATTTAATGAGAAATAGGAAAATCTCAAAAATATTTGACGTTAAAGTAATAAGTGTTGCCTACGTACATAGGTACAGGAAACTGCAATCTTGAAACTGCTAAGTACAAACAATGGCATTAAATTTTATTTTGGTGTGATCGTAGAAAGAATCTTGTGTGTATTTCGAGCAGAAAGTCCTTTGGTAGTCTCGACTGCCAAAGTACTACTTTCTGCTCTTGATACACAGATAGCTATTTCTTTATCATTTTTGAAATTAGCAACAACTTATTGAATATTTTATTGTAGTATTGAAGTAGTTCATTACATACGTTTTGTGTGTTTTTTTATAAAAATAATTCTATACTTTTATGTTTAAGGGCGATTCTGGAGGCCCTCTTCAAGTGAAGAACTGGTTTAGATCCAAGTTGAAAGAAGTTTCTACTGTAGTGGGAGTTACATCATTTGGAAAGGCATGCGGACTGTCTAACAGTCCTGGAGTTTATACAAGAGTATCTCACTATTCTAATTGGATTGAAAGTATCGTCTGGCCCAATGAATTTTAAAGCAATCATTTTTCCTTATTAATATAAAAAAAACTAATTTAAGTTTCAATTTATATTACTATAATATTTTCTACTTTTGCTAAACTAATTAAAAACCTTCCTAGATTTTTATTAATCTTTCTATTTTCTACTTCCTCAGTCCGAATTGTTCCTTCTTTACTTCTAAGTTTATTCAAAAGTTGGAATATTTCAGAAGTTTTATTCGATATCGCTTTTATAGCGCTCTCTTCAGGCTGTTCACTTTCTGATGTTTGTAGAAGAATGTGTGCTATCTCTTTATGTAAAGGACTCATCACGAAGTCGTCTAAAAAATAGAAAAACACGGAATAAATTCAAAAATAAACCAAACAAACATTCCGTATCATTGAACAATGAAAATTTACGACTATTCACTTGTAAAATATGAATAAAATTTAAAATATATCTCACCTTTTGCCTTGGGAGAAACTTCAACAACATTTGATTGTAGATCGATTATTATATCATAATGATTTTTATGATTCAATAGAATTTTGTTTGTTGTGCCTATTAAATAATGTGTTGAATTCTAAAAAAATTGCTCAAGTTACTATAATTACGAAATATTTCATAGGTATACTTGACGTAATAGATATAGTGCGAACTTAAAGTTGTCGACTTTTTGTTCGACTGTAATTCGATACGATTCCGTCATACTCCGCAATATAACTTAAAGGGGATATACGATTAGATAGCTGCATTAAAAATATTGCGTCCACTATAACACGATACACTTACTCACGATATGCTGATTTCTACTCGAAATTGCGTCCGAGCCGCGCAAATACGTCACGCGGGAACCAGAAATCTACACCCACCTCTCACCAGTCTTTGGATTCATTGTGTTTTCATGCAATACAAGGTGTTGTTAGCTTTAATTTCAATTTTACTTGAGTTGATTCGTTTTTCTGGAATTTTATTACCCACTAATTTACTGTTATTAGTGTTATTTAATCAGTTTTCAAAACTGCCTGAAAAAACTGGACAAGAATATGTCAAAATTTCAATAAATGATTCTAAATATAAGCTTTTTCTACTCCTATACTATAAATTATTAATTAAATGCCCCTTTTCAGTTTCATAATAATACTCATTATAACACTGGTTTTCATTATAAAACTGGAAAATTGACCAATAGAAATCTAGATTTTTAAATAACCAAATAGGCAGATCCAATATTTTCTGTAGAATGTCGAGAAAAGACCAAAATAAATGTCGAGCACCAGACCAAAAATATTTAATGACCAAGGTAAAAACATATTTGAACTTATTAATTTTTGTTCACAATAATTTATTACTAATTTTGTATAACAGTAACATACCTATATACGTTTTATACACATTAGTTTAATGTGGTCCCGTAGGGTGGTTCAAGACCCGGTTTGTGCATTTTTTATATATTTTTTTCAAATCAAATTTCTTTTCATAGAAAAAATAGTGTATGCAAGTTTCATGTAATGGTTATTAATACACTCGCATTAACTATACGAAACTCGCCTTTGGCTCGTTTCGTATCCCAGTCTTGTATAATAAATAAAATATAATGGTAGAAATATAAAATATTACATATTTATAATATAATGGTGTGTTTTAATATTGCCCACATAAATATTTCTGTTTAAAATCTTTTTAAAATGTAAAAAATATATATTACCTACATATTTCTACACGTTTTGTACATTGTTAACAGCATCAATGTACTTACCAAAAAAGGATAACTAAGTTACTGATAATAAAGTAATATTTCATATTATATCTGAAAAATCATGTCGCATTTAAATAATCATTCATAAAGTGGAAATATGCATAAAAATTAAACACAAACAGAGTATTTCCCATATATATTTAGCATTGTACATCACCGATTGAGATTCCCACATGACGTCACACACTGTCGGCTACATGCGCAAGAACATACCGTGAGTAAGTGTATATGTGCACTATACTAGGAAATTTGAGTTTATTAAGGATCGTTCAACTAGGAGCGCATAAATGGCAGGCAATGTATGGGTGGTAGAAGCTACCTACTCACCTCAGCCCTCATGGGTGGGAGTAGCATATCTGTGAATCAATATGAAAAATGTACTTGGACTAAGACAATCAAAGATACTTCTGGGAAATTACAGCATGACTGAATGGGCACGGAGCTAAGTGAACGAAAAGGGTCCCAATTAATCTTTTAATATTTGAAAAGCTCACAAAAAACTCCAATTTTATCTTCTCCTTCTTTGTATTGCTATTTTTACCTTTTTCATCTCAGTTACTGTTCTAACTAGAGGCTGTAAAATGTCCTCTGGTTTTCTAAAAGACACTAATCTTGTTAGAGATGCTAATCCCTGAAACACACGAATATCAACTCACTTTAATTTAAAAGTAGTACCTAGTAGTACCTCCTGCAATTCTTCTACGTTGTAATGATGAACTAAAATTTGTTTTTTTAGCAACAGTGCATTGTATACTAAAATTATTTCTATTCCTAGCTGCTTTATTGTTCCTACAAAATAAAAGTAAGGTTATGGGATAAAATAACATTTACTAGTACAGGTGATAAAATAGCTATTTATACAAATAGTTGCAAAATGAACGTGTTTTTGCACTAGATGTGAGGATTGGACCACGAGCGTATCGAGTGGTCCAGCACGTTTCATTGAAATTTTAAATACTATCAAAGCCACGCTTGTTTGTTTCTAAGGAGATAACCATTACAACAATGATCAAAACCTCAAATGTTAAGACATATTTGTCAAAATAACCACAATTATTTGTTAATTCTGTCCATTCTGTCTTTAAAAATGAGCGAATCTGAAGAGTCCCTACCTTCAGACATTGAAGAAGTTGCAAAAGCTGTTGTAGCAAATTTGCTGCCAAGTAAG
>CAJUYG010000969.1:72834-101220 GCA_910591675.1 Galerucella calmariensis | reverse complement strand
GTGTTTGTGTTTTATGAATAAAAATTGACTAAAGGTACACTTAACCTTTAATGTTCTCGGAGCACAAGGGTATTTATTGTAGGCCGTGAAACGGCGGACACCACCGTAGCGAATCTAGGGTCTGATACTGCATGCAAAATTAAACCGCCAGATAAGGAAGGTGACGGGTTGACTCACTGATGGTCACTGTACCCTAGAGAAACACATGTACACAATAGGCATATCTAGCTATCTGTCAGATGTGCCTGGAAGAGGAAGATACATTCCCACACATTATTTTTTTCTGTGAAACACTGTCTCATTGAAGTTATTGACTCCTGGGACTAGAGCACCCAAGGCAAGATTTCTCCAAAAAGAAACTATAACCAAGAGCACAAAAAGCCCATAGGCTAAGGAGCCGAGGTCTCGAAGCCTCTGACTGGTAATGCCGAACTAATCAAACAATCAGCATTTGATAAAATGTCGAGAACACCCACGCCAAGTTTTAAGTTGTGATTCAATAAAGGAATCCCGTATTAAATCGAAAAAGATACCTTATCTCCTTTTCCACGTATTCCACACTTACTTACATTACAAAGCGATGACATTTTAGATATCTTTAAAAACTAAAAACAATGAAAATGTGTGCCCTCCAGCACAATATGGCCGACCTGTCAGTGACGTCATTCTGGAATGGTCTATTGTAATAGATAATTTTTAGCGAGTTGCTGGTAGTAGTCACTCGCTAAAATGAAGTTACCATAATTGGCTGCAAATGTCACAAGATAACCTTAAAAGATGTTTTCTTTGTGTCGTTTGAGTTGAATTGAAGAGTTTTAACTTTTCATGACTAATAACTCGATAAAATTCACCTAATGTTCAAATCTACAACCATTAAGTTACGTGATGAGATATTGATCGTAAAAAAATTATTTTTTGTAATAGTGACAGCTTTGATTTAAAAGAATGTGATAATTTCATCGTTAAGGATAGACATCGGTGGTAGATAAAACGTTGTGCATCACACGTGTGTTTAAATATCACTACAACATCATTTTTGATAATCGCTTTTTAATGTGAATAACTATTAATTCATTACCTACCTTTGGAATAACTTAAAATCACATCAAAACTGTACACATTAGAAATATTGATACTTGCAATCTAAATCTAAATTATTCATTGGATATTTACAAGTTAAGTATTATTATATTTTTTTTTAGTCTGGCAACAGTTTTCTTGTGCATTTATTTAATAAAATTATTTAACATTTACTCTCATTCAAAAAACATAATAAGTTGTTGATCTGGGGTGAATGTTTTACTAGACCATAATATGCAGTTACATATAAAATCCCACTACTGTTATACTAAAAGTTCTCTGTCAAATTGTGTTTGATTTATAATAATAACGTTGTATTTTTTCCTACAATCTTTTTCAGGAGTATGTCAGTCTCCATGTATTGTGTTTTGATTTCATGCTTGTCGATTTAAAGGCAACTGAATTAATTTTCCTCATAACATTATTAACCAATGTGATTGATTATAACCGAGATTGTCAAGCTTTAAGTTTTATATTCCACTCCACTTTGTAGGCTTGTAAATATATACAAACCAATAAGAAAGATTTCTATCAAGTTTGAAATTTGTTCATTACTGCCTTCTATACAAGTTATAGATTCCTAGTTAATAGGTATTGATAAAATTGCTATATTCAAATATTTTATTATTAGAAACACAATAAACTACATTAATAATTAATAACAGATCAAGAAATAAGTGTTATACCTATTTGTTTGAATAGTAGATTTTTTATAATAAAGTACACAATGGAATGAAAAAGTGCAACAGCAAAGAAAATTGATGGTTCTCCTTGTGTTCATAACCTATTTGTTTTTAATGATTTGGGAATCTTACATGATTGTCATTGATTTTGTAGTCACATTTTAAAAATTTTGTACCCTTAAGAAAATTGTATTCAATTTAGTAGTTAAAGGTACTTTTTACATTTTCAAAAAAATGTTAAATTGTATACAACTGCATAGATATATTTCCATTGACATTCCAAAGTTATTTATCTAACTCTGAGGGGTTCTTAAACACAAACTAGTGAAAAATATTACTTTTAATAAAAGCTGTATGGGTATACATATATGGAATATGTCTACAACAAATTCGATTATATAGTAAATACTATCGATTATAGATCATATATATTTGAAGCAAATTAGTAGTTTGTGTTTTTAATAGATTTCTTTAAATTGTACCTACTAAATACATTAAAAGCTAAGGGAAAAACTTTTGAAAGCAAAGAAAAAGTACTAACTATAATTTCTAACAATTATTTCTTAATGCTAGCTTCATGAAATTTTTTTAATTTATGCAGTGTACCAACTATTGCATGTTTGGGAGTGTAATCACTTGCATCAAAACAATCCGAACGAACCAAACTAGCAAACAATTTCGGTGGTTTGTCGGTAGAACTCAAAGAGAATTTATTCCTTCGCCGGTGTTCAGTGAATACGGCAGTGCCTTTCGAAATACTGGATCTTCCTTGGTTATTCTAGGACCTACTGAGCACATTAGATTCTGGAAATCTTCTTCAGCAATTCTTGTGAAACTTTTCATCTGCATATAATCTAGGTCACTGAGTAAAGCCATATTTTGACGGCGCAAAAAGAGACGTCTTGGCGTCTTGCCCACATTATTCGTTCTTTCTTATTACCCGAAAATGCTGCTATAATTAAAAAAGCACCAGCAGCTAGGGTAATATCAGATGCATCCATGTCGACAAACACACAAGCAAACACGGACTAATTACTGTTTGGAGCGCGCGGCGCGTTTGGTTCGTTCGGAATGTTTTGTTGCAAGTCCACCTCATTCAATGACCATTGAATGCAATACTTTAATCGTTTTTGTTACTCTGCATGTTTGTTGTTGTGGTGTACGAGTGGGTATATTCAATTCAAGAACTAATTTCTCATTTAAAAGGCAGGTGAATATTAGGCAAGAAAATCAAATATATACAAAATTGGTTTATTACATAAGAATTTGAAAAGATTCACATTTGGTTTTCTATTCATAAAACACACAACTAATGTGCCTTTTTAAGATAACCGCTCCATTCGATTACTCGTATACTTTCATATACCCATTGTTATTACGCCATTTGACTATTGTTTTTACTGTAAATATTCTACGTGTGTCTAATCGTTAATATTAAGTCATAGTTTTTAATTTGTCATTTGTCGGCACTTCTTAAGCATGCTTATTTTTCGCACAACTAAGTTTTCAGGTAACTTGCACTACTATCCAAAAACCTTGTCCCTTTTAGTTGTTACAGGGCGATAACTATCGGCGAGGCGACGGCTTCGGAACAACGCGTAGCGTCAAGAAGGTATACCTCTGAGAAAACAACGAGGAGGGGCGAAGCTTGGGTCGTGTTCCCCGATCCTCCCAACAGCAGAGATCTGGTCACAGCGCCCTGCCGACCAGCAGTGGATCCTCTAGCTCCCCCTCGCCACCCTCCTCGTCACCGTCGCCAACGCCACCCAATACTGCCTCCTACATCTACAGGGCGTAGCTGTTCTCCTAAAAGGCGTAATCTATCGATGGAGCCTAACTTCTGAGAGCGTCGTCACGTACTTCCAGGACGTGACTGTGTTCTGGAGCTAAACAAAGTCACTGCCCGGTTAGTCAAAGGGACGTGGATTTCTTATATTTCCACCAGAGATTGTATGTTCTGAATGACGATGTTTGACTGATGTTTTTTGACGTAAAGAGGGATTCGTAGGGAAATTTTTAAATAAATACATGAAAAAAATATCTGAATAAGTATTACAAAAAAAAGAATTGTTGGAATGCGTCATGAAACTGAACGATGTTTAGTGTTGACATCGGTAATGGATACATAATTCATAAAATAACATTATTGCTTACAAATATTATACATGATCTATAATTTGAAGCAATTTATAACTATAGAGAGCAAAATTTATACCTGAATCAGTGAGAAGCTTATTTAACATAGATTAAGTACACCCTTTAATGCCGAAACCCATTCGCAACACGCCACCCCACGTGGGTGATATTTGCAACACGTTTTACATTTTTGTCTGAAAATAGTACGTAGACATAAAAAAAACATAAAAAAAGAAAGTTCCTGTAGGATTAGAGAAGTAGGGAGGTCAATCTTTAATATTGTCACTCACTTACATGGCACGAAAAGAACCATCAAAAAGCGGAAGGGATAAAATTAGTACGCAGATTTATACTTTCTGAAATATGTTTTGTTAACCTTGTTCCAAACCTTTGAATAAATAGAGGAATTCTCCAAGCTCTCCCTGCTTTTGATTAATATATGGGCCACGTGCTCTTCATGTTTCCAGCTTTTTCTTTCAATAATAATGCTAGTTCCTTGTCTGAACTGCTACTGTCGCTGTCTTGTTTCTAAGCAAGACATCAACTGTGTGTGATGAATGTGTAGGCAAATCGGGAAATGCTAAATCTAGCACTAGACGGCTCCGTAACGAACCGGGTGAGTGAGTAGTGATTTTTAACACGCGTGAAAAGCATCTGATGATGTGAGAGTGTATAATCGCTACACGTCGTAGTATAGTGGAGGTCTAGACTGTAAGCAGTTAGAGCCCGCCCGAGCTTCTGAGTTCCGCGTTCCGGGCTCTTTGTACTTTTGTCAAGGGCTATTTTTGTGCGGGGCTATTTTGTTCTGGCGCTGTTTTTGTCCAGTCTATTTTATCCGCCGGTGTTTCAACCTAGCGCTATTTTGACTGACGCTATTCTACTACAGAGCCCAAGCTCTTGCCTTCCCCCAATTGATGTCCTGTTTTTCTATACTATCTTTTATAAACTATATAATTCATGGAAGCTGTTTATTGAGATACCAAAATAAATAAAAAATCGTTCTCCATCTTTGAGCAATTCAGCAAAAATATTATTAAATTCTGTTTGAGCGTCTCGCTTGCTGTTTATTAGGTGTACCCAGCGTTTCCTTTATCTCTTGAGCGCCTCCAGAATCCTTAAAAGCAGTGCTTCGTCTTCATAAGAAGATGAACTATCTGACATGTTTCACCTACAGTATTTAAAACAAAAATGGAACTCTGGTAATTGACCGCTGTATGTGATCTATCCGAACTCCAAAGAAAGACCGCAGAACTCTGAAGGCCTATCTTTGCGGGCTCTTAATAATTAAATGGTAGGCATACATTTTGGTAGGATGGGGTGGCGTATTGCTAATGGAGTCGAGCCTTTTACAAGCTTATTATAAGCATCATTAATAATCATCTCTTTAGACATTATATGTTCAATTTGTATTTATTAAACTTATGTATATGTTGAACTAACTGTTAGAATTATAGATACAGTAGTAAACAACGTATAGTATGTATTTTAAGTTCACTGATTCGTGTAAAATTAATTTACGCTCCATCATGAGTATTATTCAAGTTAAAAAAACAGCCTGCAGTAGTTAATAGTGTTATTATATTTTATTGAGAAGTCAGATTTCCTTATGAATCAATAACAGAAAGGTAAAACTTCCAATTGATAAAATATATTAGATTACATAATGGAAACAAAAAATTAGGAATGCGTCATAGTATAATAGGATGTAGTAGAGGGCAGTGTGCATTTTTTAGATACGACTTGATAGACTTGTTTGATTATATATACATATTCTGATGATTAATAAGTGCTTCTTATGAATGTGTTTAGGTAAGAATGTCCGTAAAAATAGAATTGTTATAATTTAGCAAAAAAAAACATTGTGATTAGATTGTATGATATTCTTTAGCTATAACGTTGTTCCACCTTATATTAGTCTAGTGAATTTCAAAATTGATCAATAGATATCTTCTTTTTATTATGAAGGCATGTGATTAATGATAATACATTGCAATAGATTTCCAATAAATTATTGCTACATTCTATCTATCTATCACACAAAGTATCAGGAATGCTGTTAAATAAGTTATTATCAGTCCCTATAATGTTAACAGTGTATTTGAATAATTCCACAGCATCAATTCATGTTTCATTAATCATAACTCTGTATTAGGTAATTTCATGGTTAATTTAACTACATTTTTTAAATTTTATTTTTATTTTCAACGTTTCGATTGTTGGGGGAAAATTGAAAAATGCAGTATTACTTGATAACGGCAGCTGGAACGCTACCGAAACGTTGGAAATAAAAACATTGTGCAATAGGGATCATGGAAAACTTTTGACTAGAGTAAATATATAATTACATAGAGGGTGTAATGACTTTGAATTAGTAGGTGAGGATTTTCCGACATTTATTAATTTATTATTATTATAATATTTGTTACAATTCATTCCAATGTTGAACCCATCTGGTAATGCTAATGTTACTCAAGTACTATAATGTAGCAGTAATTGAAAAAAAAATTTCTGGAAAATCCACATATATAATGTAAGAAAATCAAAAATGTATTTTTGCAGATTTCATTAATCGCCAAGTAAAATGAAAATAATTAAAAATATTTGGAATTAGATTTGCTAGACTATATATCTTTGTTACGAAATATATCCTCTCATTTATATCAAATCACAGTCGCTCACTTTGTAACAAATTTAACAATATTTTTTTATCTTCATAAACAAAAAGAAAGTGACAAATATAGCCGTTGCAAGGTGAGGATTTTTAAATTATACGTTCGCTTCAGTACTTGATTAGTGCATCTAGTATTGTATAAAGACTGAAAAAACTGTAATACCTTGTATCCAGTTTCATTTCATCAAAATATGCTGATTCCATTTTCATTTGAATTGCTTTTAGTAAACACGTTGTGACAGATGACAGATTTGAATATGTGTATTACTTTTCATCTACAACCTTCTCTTTAATTGCATTCACACACATTTTAACCCATACAGTACATTCCTAACTGAAATTACAGGGTGACATCTACTTATCTACTCTAGAACGTGAATTAGTGGTGAACAACAAATATTTTGTGGGGTCTTACACTTTTTGATTTAATTATAACTAATAACAGTATTTTTAACAAAAAAATATATCAATTAATAAAGGCATGTTGAAGTAGGGCAAAAATGCAATCTGTTCATAAATCAGTCAAGACTAAATCTTGAAAAATACGTTCTGCTTCTCAGGCATGGTAAAATATATTTAAAGCGAAAAGTCGCTCGTTTCACTTTACAGACTCAAATTTTACTCTTGGTAAGTATTGGAATCAATAGACCACGATTTTTGTAAAGTTATGGCTTGTTTTCTGCTACCAATAATTTACGAAGGCTTGAAAAAAACGGGGTACCAAACCAGAATCCGCACGATTCCAAAATTGAAACACTTTACTGGAGAAAACACTTAATGATAGGTTACAGAGATTTCTCTCAACTTTTATCGTTCTATTATATTCTATTCTATTCTACGGAATTACCGCTCAAAATTGAGAATTCACCGTAAAACAGGTTACACACAGTTATCCCAAACCTTTGTTGTTCACCTCTATAGCAGCAATGCTGGTTTGTTCAGTGTTCTCTGGTAATTGATCATTTTTGTTTATTTTCCAAATCATAATCTACACAGTCTCTGATGACACCTTATTAAAAGAAATTGTCCTCATCTCAAATTTTTATTAAGTTTGGCATAGGTTTTGTTTATGATAATATTATATCATATAGGACAATAAAATTAATATAAAGTATAGCGGTGAATTTAGAAACAGTAACGACAGGACTTTTTGAAAATAACAACATAGCCCACAGGTCTATGGAAAATGATTCAATATATAACTTGTCTTCTAATATATACAGATCTGGTCTCATTTTTACCAACCATAGAATGCATGAGCCGAAACAGCTTCTCATCTCTAAGCTACTTCAAGGACACGAAGGAAAAGAACAAACAAACAATGCAAAAATTAACCCATGAGATTCCTAACTTAAATTTATATTAGAATGTCTCTTGTATTTCATTTTCGACAGGAAAAGTTTATTTCTATATATTCCTATGGGGGAGCCATGTTTTCACACACCCGTCTCCATTGTAACCTGAGATATGTGCAATTAAAAAATTGCTTTCCAAATCTCAATCGGGCTAAGCATTTCATGTTTAGGCCAAGCAATAGTTAAAATTTTAAGACAAAGAAGTAGAAAATGGACTGTGCCATCTTTTAAAAGACATGACGTATTATGAACCTTGGTACCTAGTGAACAACAAGTAATATCAAAATTTCAAAACTGTATCTGGTGTAGAGAGGAAAAGCTAAAATGACATGAAAAAGAACGCTCCCCATCAACACCCACCTACTCCACCTATAAAAATTTAAATGGTAACCCCCTACTTGTGATTCGTAGTTGGAGAGCCCAGAGAAAATGCTTTATACAAAGTGTAACATAAAAGCAGAAACATTTATTTGAATTTCTTCTGTATGTTCCTTGTGGTATATTATTCATTCTTTTTTTAATTTCTTGGGAAATTAAACCACAATATTTTTAAATTCTTTATTTCAACGTTTCGGTAGCGTTCCAGCTACCGTTGTCAAGAAAAAATAAGTAGAAATTAATTTTTATCCCTGTCAGTTATTTGAATTGTTAAAAACATTTAAAAAGAAAACCGTTACACCATATTGCTTGGCCTAGTTGAGTTTTGAACTGAATCGAAGCGTGAAGGGACGCTAAGCCCCTATGCGTGTATTAATCACAAAAATATAGGGGTGAAAATACCATTATTGTCGGAAAAAGTTACCAGATCTGTATACAGTTAACTGTGATTTGCTCAGAATTCCTAACATTTGAAACCATTAGTATTGCACATTCTTTTTGAGACATATTTTGACAAATCCTTGCTTTATTTGAAAAATGTGGAAAGCATTTGTTGATCACAGAGTGAAGAATGATATCAGTACAATAATAATATAATACATTATTTTCAATATGAACTTGTTTTTATTCTTATTTTCCTGTCATCTGACATAACGATTTAGAGGCTTATTATGATTTGTTAAACATATTTTTTTTTATTTAACGAGTGTATAACAAATCAGCAATATGTCAATTATTTGGTGCTTCGCACCTAACAAATACTATACTCACACATTTTTAGAATATTAAGTTTGTAAATAACAATCAGTTGCAAAGTTCTTGTAACAACAAAGTCTTAGACTTCACGAAGAGATTGCTAGTGATTGTTGAATTTTTTATTGTTGCTCAAATATTTATTTAGTTTAGATGTATTTTATAATTTTTTTATCGAATCGATTTACATACGTATGTACCAAAACTTGTTTTTTATAAAATGTGATGGAAGCTGACATACCGATCGAGAACTTCTTTTAAATATTCCGCAAATTATTTTTGTGAAGTTTTACAAAACGTGAAACATTTTTTAGCGGATAACTTGGAAAAAGTTCCTTCAAATTTATTTTGTTTTCCCGATATATAGGACAAACAAAATAAATGATTTTTGAACAATGTTAGCATTTCCTTTTTCCATAATTTTTGTATAAACATGTAGATAGATTTTTAACGATATACCTAGTCGCGTTATATATTACATAACTTTTTGAATTTGGCACTCAAAAATTTTATAGATATAGAAGTAGAAATGCCCTTTTTACATTTTAAATTAAGACTTGGCTTAAGTGTTTATACCTTTTGAAATTTGCTCTGAATGCAATATAATTAAAGGTTGTATTTATATAAAATATATTTTTTTTTGACGAATTAATTTATAAGTATAATTAGTGAAAAAAAAATGTAAGTATCACACTAATTCCTCCAATTGCTGCACAAATTAAAATTTTTATATTGATTGAGGAAGTTGTGTGGTTCTTAATACTTTGCTTTAACTAACTACAGTTTTCTACTTTTATAGGAATAAAAGTCAATTGAAATTGTTTAAACACGTGAAGTAAAAAGTTCTTTTGATTGCGGGCTATCGTAGCTTTTAGTAGGTTGTTTCTATGTCAACTTGTGGTCAAATATGACTCCCAAGTATTTTGCCTCTTGTGTAATTGGAATTTCCACCTTATTAATAACTAGTTATTCAGTTCTTTCTTCTTGGTAGAAACAAATATTGTGGTTTTGAGACAGTTAGTACCTTCTATTGACACCACTAGGTGATTATGTTTTGGACAGTTTAGGTCTCTTCCACGTATTATACCTTTGCACACTAACGAACATGGTACCTGTTGAAAAAATTCGAAATTTACTCTAATAATCAATTTTCCAAATTTCATATTAATATCTCCAATAATTTCAAAGATATTTATTTGGTTCCAAACATCTGCTCATCACTGTAAATTGGGGTGTCAATCACCAAGATCTAAACGATTTCTTTCTTTCTTCTATCCAGTTCCTGAGGAAGACTCCGGAGACTTCAGTTCCTTTACTCCTATCCAATTTTCAATTTCAAGATACCCAAAGGCGCTTAGCTTAAGTAGATATTCTTCTTTTACCCAAAAGTTTCCCAGTCATTTCGCCCTGGGATTCTGTAAAGCTATGTATCACACAGGTTTCTTCCTCAATTCCACAAAATCTACATTCTGTTTAATCCACTAGTAGGATTTTCCATTGTCCATTGTCCATCCATTGTCCATTCATGTGGCAGTATCATGTCTCACCTGGATGTAATCTCTCATATTTCAATATGTTTTATTCATTTTCGCCTTTCTTAACAGAAAAACATAACCATTGTAAGCCCAACAGGTATGAATGAAATGGAACTGCACTGGTAATAAAAAGTCCCACTGCTATATCGACCACATACATCATCATCACATACACTTACATCAATGACAGTAGACAAGCTTCTGCGTGGTTGTTCCATACATATTTTCATGCTATTGCATAATTGCTATCAAAAGAACTGTTTTCTATTGGTAAATTCATTGCTCAACTATCATTATAGTATGAAGAATTTGTCCACCATCAATTGCATAAGTTTAAACACGTGTTCAAAGTTTTGTTATTGATTTTAGATAAATATCACCTATTAATTATGAGTGATATCCCCGCATATACAGGGTGTAACAAAAAGGCAGGTCAGAAGTCATACCACATATTCTGGGGCTAAAAATAACTCGATCCAACCCAAGTTACCCTAGTACAAATGTGCATGCGAAAAAAGTTACAGCCCTTCGAAGTTACCAAATGAAAATTGATTTTTTCAAATATTTCGACATTTGTTCGACATAAATAAGATTCAATCAAAAATTTGGGACCCTCGAAAAACTTAAAAATTCATTGACATTAATTTTAGTTAGGTACTCGAAATTTTTGAAGCATAATGAAAAATAGGCCGTATCTCGATAAAAACTGATAATTGTAAAAAGTACTAGGGAGCAAAAAAGTTTCAAAAATAATGTGTTTGAATAATGATGCCACAATAAGCATTAAATTGTAACGTACCCAAAAATTTTGGGGGGGTCTGGGGATCTCAACTCCCATAAATTTTTAACGGGGTGCAATAGTTCCTCAATTTTTTTTTCAAGATAATCTAATCATGATAAAGCCACTTGTCAACTTTCATTATAATATGTCGAACAACTGTCGAAATATTTGAAAAAATCAATTTTCATTTGGTAACTTCGAAGGGTTGTAACTTTTTTCGCATGCACATTTGTACTAGAGTAACTTGGGTTGGATCGAGTTATTTTTAGCCCCAGAATATGTGGTATGATTTATGACCTGCCTTTTTGTTACACCCTGTATAATAAAACGCGTCTACATAAAATGAAATTTTATTTTGCTTTATTGATATTGTATTGTTTTACTGATATCCAAATTCAGGGCAGATTTTTGGTATTTTAAACTTTAGCTTGTCTATAAGGCGGTGGGCACACTGATCAATTTGTACCGAATCGTGTAGGGTCGTATCTAGTGATACTTGGCTCGTCACACTAAGCAAGCATCACAATTTTTCTAATTGACATTCAACAGCTGTATTTTTAAATCTTTCTAAATTAATACACTGTATATTATCAAATGTCTTGCATGTAAGGTAAGAAATAAATATATGAACAAAAAACCGATTTTACGAGTTCGAAAACAAATGATTACTATTATATTAATATGTATCGACTAAAATTAGAGCAAGTATGAGAATTAAGGCATCTCGACTGGTCGTGACAGCCATCAATCTCGTGTCATAAAGCAACGTTGGTTTGATATTTACTTGATTCAAAAAATTGATCGATATAACTCGTTCAGTGTGCCCCTTGGCTAAATATAAGGAATTGAACTTACAATTTTCCCCACCATTTGTAACATGAATTATTTAAATGGAAATATATAACACAAAACTCAAAAATTATAAATTAGATCGTAAACTACTTAAAATTGGGTTATTGAAAATATTTAATTTCGTTATTTATATCAATGTGTACCAATTTCGCCTTGGTACGAGTGACCCTAACTTTATTTAAAACAAAACATATTTCATATAATACGAACTTCTACAGTACTAGCGATTTGCGGCGTCTTTGCTCTATAACGACCACTTCGCCTGGAAACTACATCAACGGCAATTTTATGCTAGCAATAATTTCTGTATCAAAAATCCTATTTACAGCCATTTGCACCGGTCTTAGTTAAGTTGTGGTTAAGTTTTAATTACCAATTGAATTAAAATGTTCCTTGCACCATGACATTTATTTTCAATTAATAGTTAAATCTAATCCACATATAAGGGAGGGTTTAAGATATATAATTATTAATTAAAGTTATGTCAATATGAAAATCAACTGAAGCGCTTGTGAATTTGCGAGATAAATTCATATTTCAATAAAATATGGAAATCTTGGACATACTAAACTTTGGGATTCCAAGAAGAAGAAATCACTTTGAAGCAACAACTTTAAGAAAAAGATTTCTTTTTTTTATTTGTGTAAGATCGTTTTAAAACATCTAAAGATCTGTAGTTATCTGATTGAGCATTAAACTCCCTCTCAATCTTTGTCCAGGCCTGTTTTTTATACTTCCAGCTTAACGCACCTGTTTCCTTGCATTCTATTATGTTGCTTGTACTTTCTTATTAAATCCAAGCAGATTATTTTCTTATTTTGGGAGAAATTTGTTGATATTTCTCCCTCTCTCGCTCATATTGGAAACTCCAACCTTTTGTTTGGATAATATTCAATAGTTCAATTTGTCATATTTGACACCATTTTTACCAACAAAATTCAAATTATTCCTAGATATCAAGATACCAACTTATACCTAACACATGATTCACTAACTAGTACCTTAACCACAAATGGTACAGAACTCTTCACTTTTAATCAATGGTTGAAGTTAATAATGAGTTACTGAAGCCAAAAGATAACTGCAATCGGTGCAAACGGCAGTTAGTAACGGATATGTCCTGGAGTTTAACCAGTAGTCCTTCAGTATAGAGTCGGATAACTGACTAGAGGGACTTTAGAGACTGTGCTTGTACTATTGTCACAGCAATTAATTGACTGAAAGTGACTAATATGCTGACGTCGTGTTTTTAAAAATAATGGTTAGCAACCATTATCTATCATCAAAAGATTTTCGATTTTCCACTGGAAATAAGCTAGGTCACGTAAAATGAGATATTTCAACGTCAAAATCAAATCTTATTCAATAAATCTTAAAACCAACAAGTTGGTTTCTTATATCTAACTTCTTATTCTTCATAACATAAATTTTGTTTATGTTTTGCTGCATTATAAAGCACTGTTCCATTCCTATCTCTTGAATTATAAATCTTACTACTAAAATCATAAGTTTTCAAAAGTTTTTGTATCCTCAAAACAGTAGAATTTGTCCATTATTGACCTAGGTTAACAATAGAAAAAATTATTAACCACTAATAGAGAAATTCAACTTCTCAGTTGTCTAGAAGAAGCAATAATTGCCAACTTCATAGCTAGTAGTAGAAAAAGAATGATATAAATATGTGATGTTGAAAAGGTCATTCCTAAATGTTTCAAAATATTAAGTGCCAAAATACAATTGCCCACAAAAGTCAAACTTAAACGCAGGAAGAGGACTTAATGATGTAGTTTTGATAATGGAGACAAAAAAAGAGGTTTTTACTATGCCTTTGCCAGCAGTTAAGTTAAAATTTTAATTTCAATTCCTTGTGTTATATATAATATATACTAATATAATATTTTATACAATATAAAGTAGAAAAAGTTTTAATAAACTCTAGTGATTTGTATGAAAATGCAATTAATTATAAAAAGTTATTACTTAGATTACAAATATCTTGCTTCTTCCTAAATTGGGAGTCACAAAACCCAAAATAACAAACATTTATTAAAACGCAGTGATATTCTGCATTTGTAGCGTTTAAGGCAGCCAGCCAGTTTTTTAAACCATATTTCAACCTAATTATATTTAAAATAAAAAATAGATTGATAAAATTAGCGTTTAGTTATAGTTTGTAAGTATTTGAAGAATACTTGTAATAAGCAGATCGTACTGATTCCAGTGATATTAATCTGGATGTTCGCCTAAGAAGCCTTTAGAATATAAATAAAAATATATAAAATATATATTATAATATTTATTAGGTGGTTTAAAAACGATGCTTATGTTTTGTAAACCGTTGTTTCATCAGTTACCTACAACCAAACATATTTAATTGTATCACATTATTTTAAATATTAGATTAAGTTATTGTCACCATGTAATTATAATATTTTATTTATCATTTTAACTGTTGGGTCGAATTTGATACATCTTTTTCAATAAGTTAAATTAAAAGAATTCATTTTTCTCTCAAGTTTCATAGGCAACATATTATCTTCTTTTATTGGGAATATGTTCATAATCAGTTGTATAACTTTTTTTAGAATCAATTTTATGGCTTAATAAATGTACTTCGTTTATAAATAACGTTGTACAAATTTTTTTAATAATTAATGGGAATTTTAAGCTTTTGAAATTCCCTCGGTTCGCATTTTGACTGTCCGCGGATTAGGTTGGTACAAGTCAATTTTCAGAAATAAGACAATTTTGTATTGAATGACCCAGGCATACTATGGTATCGTTATAGGGTACCTCGAATGTACCTATCACATGACACCATACTCTACTAGTCAGTTAGCTACTGTCAAATTTATAAATATTAAACAAAACAAATTTTAGTTACATTGACTTTGTGAAAAATAAATTCTTCACGCATCGAGACTATATAAGGAAATTAGACTCCATATATTCCAATTTTTGGTCATGGCAGTTTAAATTCAATACCAAAACATCTCAGTGCAGAACAATAACAGACAATTATATAGTCAAACGCACTCTTATCGTGCGGGTTCAAAGGTCACTAACCATATGTATCAAATCAAAAAACAAAGAGGTTACCAAAATGTGAGATAACAAATACACCCGGAGAGATTAATTTAACTATTATTTTAACTATTATTTTAACTAACATGAAGATAGCTACATAGACGTACCAAGATAGCTACATCATATATTGTCACTTTGAATTGTCAAACTGACATTTAAATAAAAACTTCGCTGGTGAGACTTTTTAGAATCGCTGAAAACTAAATACATATCCTTCTTTTTCCCGTCAAAATTGCATAAGTCTGTCTTATTTATCTTACGGACTTTATTTGGAAGTTATAATTAAACGTAATAAAAAAAACATAAACTGTGAGTATGTCTTTGATGAATCGTATGACCCGCACGATAAGAGTGCCTTTGACTATACCTAAGCCTTGCATACACTTCGAGTTGATGGTGTTTTCATTCATTCAAAACTTTGTTTGGTAGATGTCAATGGTAATAGTTTAATACTATTATAACGCCTAACCCTAACCAATCCCGTATAACTTTAAAGTGTAATTCAATGTCCTTCGTGGCATATAGCCAGGGAAGTAGTAGTTGCTTCTTTGTTCTTTGATTTTCAAAAACTCCCGGAGGCGTTATAATAGTATTAAACTATCAACTTTAACATCTATTGATAACAAACTTCACTAAAATGACATTTTCTTTGCAAGAAACTGTGAATAAAGTAGATTTTTGGTATTGTTTATGGTTATTGAAACAGTTGCGAAAAACACGAATAACTAACGGTTTTTCCACGATTTTCACTATTTTTCGACTCCACGAATAAATGATCATTCGATTCCTCATGTCAGCATATACTTTATAAACCTAATCGAGGAGTGTCAGCAAATGAAGTCAATTCACGGATTTTTTTATTGGACTATTGAAACTTTCGACGTTTATGGAACGGTTAATTAATATATAAAATGGTCACAGATCAAGATGTTATAAATCGAACCATCTAAAATGATAATTAAATGTTAGTGGTGAGTTTTTGAATTCACTACAACCTCATTTAATGTCTTATCACTGTTACTACCAATTACTAATATCAGCTTTTCATAACAAGTATTTTGTATTTACAAAAAAGGGTTTATTTTCAGTAATAATGGAGTTATTGGAAACACGAATTTACTGCCTTGCAGTAATTGTGATGACCTTAAATAAATAGTGCTCGACCTTAAAACAGACTTAAAATTTGGAGTTATTGAAACATGAAAATCTATAATGACATTATATTAAGGTAGGTTTCACAGATGACACAGATCACCTACACATTGTGACATATAAATATGAAACATGAAATAAAGTCCGGATAGCGCACTGCAGTAATCGCGCACAAGGACAAGCACTAATCTTAATAATGTTTCTCTTATTCAAAACATCAAATGCGCATGCGTATATGTCACTATAAGGACAGCACTATTACTGCTTGACCTTATAAAAGATCCAATAACTCTCTAATATACCTAGGACATTGATAATAATCGAAAGTTCATTCCTTGGTAACAGCTTTTACCAAGTAATGAGCTTGAGAAATGTTCCATAAAATTATGAGACATATGTCAATACCCGAGGAATATTCGGCGGAAAATTTTTTGACAAAAAAATTCATAACTCAACGACACATACAGCTAGTGAAGGTACAATTATTAAAATTTAACTTACACCTTCGCAGATCTACTGTGGCCCCCCCTATAATTAGAGCTTGATATACAGCTTTATTCTTTTCATTAGACTTATTAGCCTGGATACCGTCTCCCTTGCTTAGCTCTCTGCCCCCGGCTGTTCTCTTCCGAGTAAGTGAAACCGCACCCTTGCTAGGCCTTCGCACTCACAGAATATGTGCTCCGCGGTTTCGTCTTCTTCCTGGTATGGACTGTTATCTGCTAGGCCAATTGTGTGCATATGTTTCTTCAGCCTACAAGGTCTAGTCAGGATTCTCACCATCATCCTTTTCGTTTCTCGACTTTGACATAGTAGGTCGTGTGACATTTTGGCCGAAGGGCTTTTAAGGAATAATTTAGCGTGCCTTTGTCCGGGTGTTTCATACCACCAGCTTAACGCCTGTTTGTTTATCCATTTGTGGATGCTCTCTTCACTTAGTCATTTAGCAATTCCACAGGAAGCTTCTGACCCTATCATGATGACCTCCGCTGCTTCCTGCTTGGCTAATTCATCGGTCTTCTCATTGCCTTTTAACTTAACATTAAATTTGTTGCTGTTCTCTATTACTACGCATAATATTTATGATCTTGTTGTGGTGTTCTTGATCGAGATTTAAGTATGGCTTTTATTGCTCAGTAATTTACAGCAATTGTTCTTCTACCCCACTTTTTACCATTCGCTAACAGAAGTTGATGTATTCGAGTTGTAAAAACTCAATAGTGATTGAAAATTCCACTATTTGCAATGATCAGTGATTGGGTGAAATTGTTTCATATTACACAAAATGACAAAATTTGATTAGTTGTTAGAACTGTCAAAAAATTTTCATAATAGTATTTTGTATTTGCAACTGAACTGAACTGATTGTTCGGTATAAAAATATTGTCATAATGACAATTATTGGTACAAAAAAAACTAAGAATTTATAAAATATCTTCCAAATACACTTCCAAGCATCGTTTTTCGTTCACCCTGTACATACAAATCGTTGCATCATTCATCATGTTGAAAAATATAACATTCCATACTCGATTAAAGAAAAAACGTGAGATATTAGTACTTGATATTGTCCGATTAAAATGGTTAAAAAATAATTGTCAATATATCTTTAGAATCCATTTATTATAATTAAAACTCATTAATAATTCTAAAAACCCTAGAAATAAACAACTGCTGCGATTGTTAGTTGTAATTATAATTAATAAGCCTTTCGCAGATGTACTATATATTATTACTATTATATTATTATGCTCACTTGGTCCAGATACGATTTTTTATTATTGTTTGTATATATTTACCTTCTTTATACTTCTGAGAAGTAAAGTGAGTGCTTATAGAAACCTGTAAAGTATTGTGTACAACTTGTATAAATGTCTATCTGGACTAAGTGTTTTTCCAAATATTTAATAATATTGACTTTAGATGACACAGTGTATTCTTTAAATAGAAATAAAAATATAATTCAAATACATAGTTTTTTATTCAAACATTATCTTCTGCTCAACTATCCCTTGTCCTTAGTTATGGTTATACAATGCAAATAAAATGTTTACTTCAACTGTAAGGGTGTCCTGCCAAGAGCAAACTTCAGATACTAGATTTAATTCATCCGAAAGTTGAGTCATCAGTACGTTACCCAAATAAATGCACGCTATTTACTATCGAAAGTCTATCTACGAGCTAAGAGATTGGAAAAAGAGAGACTGAAGCGAGATGTGTGAAGTGGAGGATCTGGGACATGTGCTCAGATGCTGGAAGAAGGAGGAAGTGCTGGAGAAGAAACTAGGGGATGCGATGTATTGGAAAAACATGATGGAAATAATGTTGAGGGGCGAGGAGGAATGGATGGAGGTAAATGGCGTAGTGGGGAGCATGATTGGGGAAATAGAAGGACTCGATATGGCATGTGAGAGGTAGGAATGATAGAAGGGAAAAGATGACAGAGAGAGTGTGAGGGAGCTTGGGCTGTTTCAGTAAAACGGTTTTCTAAAGGCCGAGAAAGAACCAAATATGACCAGCGTCCAGGTCGACCTGGGTCGACCTGTATCTGTTTCATCCCCGGAAACAGTGGGCAAAATCAGAAGCTGAAAGATTTGAAAAAGAGAGACTGCGGAGAGTGCGAGATGTGTGAAGTGGAGGAAGATGTGGGACATGTGTTCAGATGCCGGAAGAACGAGAAAGTGCCGAAGAAGCTGGAGAGGAAACTAGGGAATGCGGTATAATAGCGTCGTGGGGAGCATGATTAGGGAAAGAGAAGGACTCTATATGGCATGTGAGAGGTAGGAGTTATAGAAGGGGGAAGATGACTGAGTGTGTAAGGGATGCTGTTTCAATAAAACGTTTTTCTGAAGGCCGAGAGAGCACCAAATATGACCAACGTCCAGGTCGACCTGTATTTGTTCCATCCCCGGAAACATTGGGCAAAATTGTGCGCGGAGAATATGAGTATGCGAACAATTGCCGAGACTATAAACACCGATAAAGAAAATAAAGAATTTTTACTTGACATATTGAACATGATGAAAATCTGAGTGAAGCTAGTCCCAAAAAGTTCGTCCTCCAACAGATATGTTCATATTTTCTTCAGAGATTAGATGATGAGCCTGAAAACTTCATCACTTTGCATTAAACCTGGATATTCCAATACGATGCTTAAACTAAGCGGCAATCCATTTATTGGAAACACCTGCATTTCCAAGAATTAAAGAAAGTATTTTGAATGAATTTTTAAAATCTTTTTTTTTAAATGATTTCTATAGTTTGTAGTCTAGATATACGTATTGTATCAATCTATAGCTCAATTATTGAGAGCCAGTAGTTCAATTTAGAGATATATGTGATGAAAATCTAAACTAACAATCTCACCAACATTAAATTAAAAAAAAAAGAATCTAATGGCGGTTTTACACCAAACCGACTAGTTGAGTTGCTGTTCCAATAAACAAAATTTCAACTGTTTCAACAATAAAACTGTTCACACTAAGCAGACAAAACTTAGTTACTGTCGAGTTTTTGTTTTCTGTCGTTTTACATCAGAGAAACAGTTGCAGTTTTGTTTATTTCAATTCAGAAAGTAGAAGGGTGTTCATTATTTTATATTATTATTAAAAAAAATTAACATGGTTACTATGACGAAGAACGCTTCTCGTGTGCGGTTGGTTGTTGGTACGTGATTTACAAGAAAAAAGGAAAACATCGTACACGAAGGTATTGATATTCTTTTTTAAAAGAAAATAAATAAATAACCTTGCTGGACTGATGACATAAACACACAGCTCGCCGCAACTCAAGTTGATAACAGTTTACACCAAGCCATAGTATATTTCCTTTGTTTATAGGTATACTATGACCAAGCCGACTGAGTTGCAATAAACGCAGCAACTCTTTGAAGTTACCGACATCGACTGTCGACTGACAACAGCAACTGTTGAGTTGAAGAAAAATCTTCAAAAAAATCTGCAAAAAGTTGCGGTTTTGTTTTTTCTCAACTCGAAATGCTGTTATAATTCTAGTTTTCATTGCAAAGTTCAATACCATCATTCGCTAATAACGTTTTACAGTAATACGGGCTTCGCTTGCGATATCTTTAACCAAGGTTCTTTCAACACACTGTCGTATTTCCGTTTCAAAGCCACAAAAAAACACTTGACTTGAGGAGCGCGAATGGCACCTTATATTCTATGCTCTAATGTACACGCATATCATATTTTCTATAAATAAACGACATAACAGATTGTTGCAGACAGCAAATACGTATGTAGAAAACTTTTTCATACGAAATAATTCTTTGAAAATAAAAAAAAAATGTTTTTCAAGTGTGGGAAACATGAAAGTTTAAATTTAAACAAGGAAGAGGCACTGTTAATGTCACGATAGGTACCTACTTAAATTGTGAAATATCGTAAATATAATAACACAAATAAAAAATAATTTTACTACCAAATTCAACAAGCACAATAACAATAAACAACATTTTTGGAACTTTAGTTCTTTACGCCAGGTTATGTTTGAGCGATCAGGGGTCGCGACGCAAAAGATCTGACCGTTACGCGTTACGTTACGCTACGTTATGTTACGTTGCTTCGTTATGTGCCTTGCTTGCGAGCTTGTGCCTCCTTAGTCTCTCTCTCGTTTACGAAGCAGCGATTCATAATAATATGCTCCTGCCGGGATTCGAACCCAGGCCGCCCGCGTGCAATGCGAGCATTCTAACCACTGAACCACCAATGCTTTATTGAAATTCTATGCAAAGCTGGTATTCGCAGTGCTGGTGATCTACTTGAATTTGTTCGGATACATTTTTACTATTATTTCCATAATTTTTTTTGCGCGATTAAGGGGTCTAGCACACATACCATTATCTATAATAATGAATATTCTGCTAAATATTTCAAACATCTACCTGTTGTCGTTATTAACATCAAGCTGAATGATTATTTAAAAATAAAATTAACAATAAAAAAAATTCCTCACGGAGAATCGAACCCGGGTCTACCGCATGAGAGTCTGGTGTGCTTACTACTCAACCACCAAAGAATATACAAATCGTTTATCCATAACGTCAGATGTATTACATAACTTTTGCTTAAAAGGAACTAAAGTTCCTACCGTGTGTCCCGCGACACGTTCTACCTTTTTTAGCTTAATTAGAGTTTCCTTTAACAATAAAATTGTCACTTTTCAGTAAAGAATGTTGTTAATAGATGTCAAAAAAGTATCATGCCTCACAAATTTGGAAATTACTTTTCACATAGTAGACCGTTCACTAAGACCAAACATCTACTTCTCGGGCTATGTGCCCCGATAGACAATGAATTGAAGTTCCAAGTTAAACGGGGTTGGGATGTCTTCCCGATAAAACCAACCATTTTGGTTTGTAATTAGAAGATGGGCCATTATGTAGGATGGATAGTTTTTATTGAAATGCTCTGTATAATCTATTTTATTCATTTTATTATAGAGTTCATAATAATATAATAACCTTTTTCGTGTGCGTCATCGTTTGTTAATGTCCTTTTAACACATTATGTTGGAAGGAGGAAGTTGGAAGGTCTGTGATTAATCCTTATCAAAATATCAAAATAATGAACCGTTTAAAAGTATTACAAACGTTAGCCCTAATCTTTGACTTGAAGAATTTTTTCAGTTGATGTTTAGAAACGCGCAAGCACAACCTATCAATCGGGAGAAATTATACCATTCAAAATAGGATGCAGATGTACCTTTCTTAGCGGCAATGTGTCTTACGTCTTTTTCTAATGTCCCACCAAAGATTACAGAATAATTATGTAATCTTTGGTCCCACTGACAGTTCTCGTCAGGTCTGTTTTTCTGTATATTGTTGTTTACGGTCAATTTTTTTTATGAAGGGTGAATATTGTTATAATAATTTAAATAATACAAAAATATGCGTATAGTTACACGGAAAAACATCAGCATTTTGAAAGTTCTCAAGTATTTTCAGTAAGAAAAAGAAGCTGATAATTATTAATTTCATAGCCTTTTCGAATTTGGCTGAATGCGATCCTGATGATTTTATTTTACAAATATAAAAGGTTAGCTATATGTCAAAATAGCAAATAAAATAAACGACACGACATACCCAAAACCCGGATATACGTCACAAACGATGACACACACCAAGAAGGCTATTATATGAACTATATCTCATCAGGAACAATTCGATTTTTGTATAACCTTTTCTTATTATTGAATAAATTACCCTATATTCAGATAATCAGACATTTTTGATAATGGTACTATTCAATTATAGAGAGCAAACGTGCTCTTGAACATAACTATCGCTTCTGTAAGGACCACCTTGTATCTGCATTACCACACTTCTTTTGTGTTCATCTGTGACTATTTTCAAGGCAAGTTTCGTCCCTAAATAACACAAATAGTTGAAGAATAAGAGATAACCGCATGTCCCGTACTTAACATTCAAAATTCATCCTAAAACTACCGTAGATTGTGGATAAGTTTCGAATTTAGTTAGTCTGCAGATGCAACTTTAGTGCGAGGGCTTGTTTTTAGTTACGTAATTATAATCAAAGTGAATGAAAGATTACAAAATTTATTTTTAATCAGAGTAAACGAACATAAATAGTATATTAAAGATAAGTCGGGTATTTGTAAACGTGCTTGGGAAGGGGGCATCAAATTCAATCAAAGAAAGTGCTTTTATACCTAATAACTAAATGCGGATAAATGTGTAGCTAGTATTTCAGTTGAATTTAGTCAAATTTGGTTACCAATGTTATAAAGAGAAATCTTCAAAAATCAATTACTTATCAGGGTAGTATCATAAGTTTTTATCCAGACTATCATATTGTTAGAATGTCATACAATAAAATGTTTTATTTCATATTTTACCAAATACAGCATGATCTACTCTCAGCGAACTTTAAAAAAATTTGACTACAAATTTTTGCAGTCTTAAACTTCTAAATATTATTGATTATCTTTTTGTCTAGATGAGAAAAATGAGAACGTAGTCATAAGAAATAACAATATAAATGAAAATTGTATACAAATAATATGGTACATGTCTTATAATATAAAGATTATATTAGACAATGATGGTACTAAGACAAGAAGGGAGCCTATGCTCTTTGTTATTTATTATTTACATGGATGAGATCATACAGAAATGCACAAAACTAAGTAAAAAAGTGTGTGTGGGACATTTGCAACTATGCAGGGTAGACATCAGTGAAGGAGCATTTGCAGACAATGTTATATTAATAGCAAAAAATGAAAAAAAGATACAAGAAAATAAACAAAAACAAAACAGTTATGGTCATTGGAGACGACAAAGAGGCAATAAATGTAAGAATAGATACAGACAAAATAGAGTTAACAGTTAAACATTTTCAGTACCTTGGAACAATAGTAAACGAAAACGGAACACAGAAAGCAGATGTTAATAATAAAATAGTTAAAACTAACAAACTATACTATGCTATGAATACCAAACTTATTAACAGAAAAGAAATATCTAAAAAAACGAAATTGGAAGTATTTAAAACAATATATCGACCGCAATATTCACTTTTGGACGCGAAACATGGGTGTTAACAGGATAAGAAAAAAGTAAAATACAGGCGACAGAGATGAAATATTTAGGAAGAGTATGAGGTGTAACGAAACATAGATATAAGAAAAGACCTATAGGAATACAATCAAACTTAGAATTTATAGAAGGAAGACAACTACAATGGTGGGGACATTTACAACGGCTGTATGAACGAAGTCCAGTAAAGAGAATATGGAACGCAAATCTAGTTGTCGAATTTTTTCGTAGTGTCAGATAGAACCAGAATTTTAAAAAACCATAATTATTATTGATAACGGTAGCTGGAGCGCTACCTAAGAAATATTGTGGTTTGATTTCCCAAGAAATTAACAAAAAGAATAATAAATACACCACAAGGAACATACAGGATAATATCTTTATATTTTGTTAAAAATTATAAACTGTTGATACTAACAAAAATAGGAGATGGAACGGAATAAATTAAATTATAACATAATCTCCTTGACTATACCTTCACCCATAGCTCCATAAGTGCATTAACACCGCTCTCTGGTCTGCTTTATTCGCTTCTTTATGTTTGTAATTTAGTATAAACCAGTTTGTCTTTAAGAGACGAGACGAATGAGTCGGACATGGAAGAACTCAATGAGACGACTGCAGATAGCAACTTTTTAAACGTAAATAATATTTTTTTTAATTCAAGTAATATTACTTCAAGTTTTAACGATAGTTTTATACCCAATGTGAATGAAAGTTACTTTGAAGAATTTGGAGACGCTCTTTTGCCAAATTGGATTATTGGGCTATATTTTTCTTTTGTTTTGATTGGCAGTGCAATTGACATAATTTACGTTTTGGCACTTTTAAGATGTAAACGAAATGGTAAGTTTTTCTTTATACAAATACAATTTATTAGTTGTGGTTTTCTATTAGCATCTATTAGTCTAATAGACAATAACGTTTGGTTTATTGTCAATAAAGATGAATAAAAAAATATTTAGTTATTCGCGGATAACTCATAAACTGTAAGAGATAATCGAAATCTAAAAAAGGGTTCTAAAAGTGGAAACATTTTAAATAAAATTATTTTAACACCATGAATCTATCTCCATTGCTAATAACTTTAAATTAACGCTGAAAATAAGCCTTCTCTGGACTATTTCGGGACCTCTAGAGCGAGGTGCATCACATAGAATAGTTTTTTTTGGTATTAACATCAATTAAAAAATACAAATAAATTGTTGTACATTATTTGAAGAAATGAGGTTATGTTGAAAAAAAAGATCTAACTCAATTTTTCTATAAGTTAGATTATTGCTAATTAACTAAATTGAGAATTGTTTAAAAAATTGGCCTACATTTTTTGGCTACTGGAAGAATATAAAAATTTTTTATATATTGAATATATAGAAAAACCTTTATGAACAAAACATTTTTTTTAAATATGAATTAAAATAGTCAATTTGTTTATGAACAATTTATAAATAGATGAATTTAAAAAAAATACGTTTATGAAAATGCCTTTCCTCATCAATACAAAACAAGTATATAAAAAAAATTAACATTTTTTTGGATCATAATACAGAGGACGAAACACTTTCAGGCCCATTATTTATTTATTATTTATATCAACTATCAACAATCTACTAGCTTGATGAAAAATTGAAAGAGATCGATTTTTTCAACTGAACATCAATCCTTAAACATTTGAAAGCACCCATAATTTAATCAAAATTTTCAATTTTCTACTCGCTTTAGACATAGCTTCCTGAAATCAGCATAATTTTACATTATTAGCAATAGAGAGTACTGACTATTTTTATCAGAAATTTCCTCTAAGAATTTTTTTTCTACATTTCGATTATCTCTCTTTCAAGTCTTGAGTTAAAAGTATTCGCAAAACAACTAAATCTCTATTTTTCATTTTAATTTGTTTAAAACTTTTTTATCTTCCAATACTGGGCTGTTCAGTAGAACAGAATGTTTGGTTGTAAAAACATCTATTCGCATGTTCAATCTATTTTTGTTTTGGTTTGATTTTTTTGGGAGGCTCACTTGATGGGGAAAGGGCATTCACTTTTCAGATAATGGGGTCGGTGGGTGACTTAGATTCGTGTAGAATCTTTATTTAAAAAGCTGGAGTTAAGGTCAAATGTCAGTCACAAGCTCATACATTTATAATCTGGCAATATTATTTGTCAAAAGCAATGGCAATCTGTTTACGAGAAACATAAACAAAAATTACAAGATCAGCTAATGAATTAGCACAGAACAGAGCAGCGTTCTTTTTGAGTGGTGCTGAATTCAGAGCTGTAAAAGTGTATAATTATAGTTGCAAGTTGAAATTGGCAACATTTAAAAAAAATGGAACATTATTCTATTCAACTATTTCGTTGAGGTATACTTTAAAATATAGCATTGTACTTAGGTATATTTTAATGTGTTGTGCTATACTAAGGAATATTTTAATGAGTTGTGCTGAGCTTTTAACTATAAAATTCAGCTTGTAAGTTTTTTTATGTATTAGGTAGATATTTGTATTTCTTATGACGAATTTAATATCATTTTTGATGATCAAATGAATAAATATAATTATTATCATTTTGACAAATTTTTCTATACGTCATTCAGAATCCAAAATATGCTCATATTTTTAGAAACTACCACCTAAAATTTTGCTGAAGTTCGTTGTCCAAGAATTTTCTTAATTTTTCATCGATTTCAATTGTTTTTAATATATATATAATTGTATAGATAAATTGTTGGGTATTAAAACAAACTCCGGAAAGCTTTCCAAAAATGTTGATAGCTCATTTATACAGGGTGGAAAAAAACATCTATTTCTAGTCCAATTTCATTTTTCCCCAAGACAATTCCAGGCTTTAGTTTGAATATGTGTACTTCTCTTCAGAAAAAATCAAGATATCCACGTGAATGAAAAACTGAAATATGTCGTAAAAAGAATTGAATAAAAAATGTCTTGTGAACCTCTTTTCGACAAAAATTTCATTTTATTAAGGTTAATGTGGAAATTCCAATTATTTTGAAATTGAATGTTATTATAGGATAAAATATATTAGCTTGTCATACCTCGTATTTTGTATGGTCTCTGGTTTTTTGTTTGCAACAAGCTGTTTTTTTCTCATTTTTAATGGCCTTGGAGGGTGAGTATTACCTTTTTACCTGTAACAAAAAGGGATAAATTAGAGAGTTCCGCAAAATGTATTAAACAAATATGTGTGTACTGGAATACATCAATATAAAAAGTTTGAATAAATTCATCATTCGTTAACTCAAAATTATAACGTCACAATGTTTAATTTCTATATAAAACTCAACCTTTTTGTTTCAACGTTATAAACGGCTATTTTTAATCGCTAAATATTCATTCAATAATTGTTTTCCACTTTTCTAAATTTTTAAGGTGGTCACCACCCTTTTGATACCTCAACATTTTTATAGCCTGTAATGTAATCAATACTATAGACTAGTTATGTACCAATAAATCTTCGATACGTTTCGAGGCTTGACGGGATTAGCACCAACCTATTTTTAAATACATACCTGCTTCTATGATTCAATTTTTTTAAAACCAAATATTTTTGCAATAAAAAAAATATTGTCAGAAGTGGGATTCGAACCCACGCCCACAGAGTGGACCAGAACGCTCGAACCTGCAATTTACAGGCAAGGTTTACCTTGAGTCTGGCGCCTTAGACCGCTCGGCCATCCTGACATATCTGATAACTTTCTAAAGAACATTCAGTATTATATATCATATCATATAATATAAAACAGAGTGATAAAATAGATAAATGGTACAATTAATACGGAATAACCTTTATCAATAATATTTTATTTAAATGTTCCATCTACCAAAATATTATAATCGTAACGTTACGGTAACAATAACACAATTAGAAATTAAGATGTAGGTAGTACAGTTATCAACAAAATGTTGATTTTTAAAGACGAAAAAGTAGAATCATTGTTTATTTACCATTGTCTGTTTCACACTTTATCTCTTTTTATTATTATAGGTAAAGCTTTTTACTAAATGTTTAATTTCTTTTACTTTGAGCACTTTTTTGGTGAACAAAAATCATCGTCACCAAACGCTTTCTCAGATGTATACAGGGGGCCCCATTATAGTGTACTGTGGAAGTGCAATGACTTGAAATACAACGAAATTTTTCAATTAAAATTTATTGTATTTGCGCCGATACACATTTCTAAATATTTTGAAATATACTGGGTATTCATAGCCAAAGTGAGACAACATGAAGTTAACTTTTTTAGTGACCCTCTATATTTTTGTTTACCATCGAGTTTTGCGTAAAACTCTGCATCTAGCCATATCTTTTCATTTCACATAAATTATAT
>CAJUYG010000969.1:58902-69834 GCA_910591675.1 Galerucella calmariensis | reverse complement strand
TGAAAATTGGCATTTAATTAACAGCTTATAGTATAGGAGTAGAAAAACTTTATTAAGGTTAAGTACTGATGCTTGTCCTTTGTAAGATAACCATACTTTTTCCTGTTTCTATTTTTTTTTCTGTCAGTTCTCCCTTCGACAAATTGGAAAAAATATTCGACATAGAAACCCTTTTCCGAAACAAATATTGAAACTTTTATAAAGGTGGGAACACATTGTTCTGACGTGTTGAGTCGTTAACATACTACTCATCATGACGTAAGTGTGCAGTACACCTGTTTTCGTCATTGTTCAACATGACCTCAAGCTCATCAGATGAATTTTATTTCAAGAAGAAATTGGAGAATGTACTGCTGTGAAATAAAACATACATTAGAATTTTAAACCAAATCTAAATTTACCTGTACTGTTCATGTCTTTTGTTATCTCCTTACAAGCCTCTTGTCTCATATTTTGTTTTCGGCAATGCTGAGACTTTAATGTTAGATGAACATTAATTATTTCTTACGTTTTCAATAAAGGACAATTTCATAAAATCTTTTAAAAATCGAAACGCTGCGCTTCTACCGTTTAATTAAGAATAAACAACTACTTCTCGGGCTATGTGCCCCGAGAGACAATGAGTTAAACTTCCAAGTTGAACGAGGTTTGTATATCTTCAAGATATAACCAACAACATCAGTACAATAAATACGCTGGGTCATTTTGACCCGAGGATATACCAGTTAAGGGTTATAAGTAACAGGAAACACTGGGACTATAGGAGCATTAAAAAATGTTTATTAATATCAAACTTATTTTCTAATTTTTTCTCTTACAATTATGGAAAACTAAGCACTGTTGTAATTTGTTTGTAAAGGCATTACAATATATTTTATATCACGATTTTGTGTTTTTCTCAAAACATCCGCTGCGTGTTGTAACTGCATTGCACAATCTGGATGTGCACTGGATGGCAATTGTAGACATTCTTGATCAAAAATATAGGCTAAACCATTCAGCAGATCCAAAAACCCTAGTGAAATTGCTGCTTTTCTTAATCTGTTTAATTCCTACAATAAAAATTGAACTGACAACTCCTCTCCTTTAAAAATGATTATGAAACCGCCCCATATAATAATTTCGAAATACTATGAAGCTGTAAGCAAATTTACCTTGTAGAACTGTTGAGTTTTTTCTGGTAACTTCCTTGCATGTCTTAATATTTTTTGAATATCGGATTGTAATCCAGCTTGTCGAATCCAAACTACTCCGTTTTGCGAGTAACTTCGTTTCTCTACGGGTTTTACAGGAAAAGAACTAATCTGATCTGGAGTAAAAGATTCAGAGGAACCTAAACTATTTAAATCACCCAGCCAAGGAATAACATCAGATCCTGGTGTTAAAATAGTTAACATAAGATTGGATTTCTTTTTTGAATCAGCCCAGGAATAAATGAATCCATACCAATTTTCTCCTGAAATATTATAAAATTAACAAACAAAGGATTTTAATAATTTTTTGTATGGCACTCTTATAGGTACAAGATTCTAATTCACTTTTCCAAATGTAGGTTTTGAAACAGCTGTTAGAATGTCAAAATACAAATTTATATACTGTGTAGGTATCTCAAATTCCGAAGTAAAGTATTACCTATACTGACGAGAGCAGCCATATTTTCCACCCTTAAAGCTCCATGAAGCAGTACACAGAAAGATGGTACTCTAGCTTCATCAGTAGTATCATCATCGTTAATTTCCATATCATTTTTGGATACATTTTCCTGTTTACTAGGAAAACCAGCTGGAAGAATTAAATGACGACTTATGGCCATAGGTGATCCCACGTCTGCCACTGACACGAAACCACATACTTCAATAAGTTCAGACATGTTGTAATTCTGACATTCAAAATCTGTAAGTTTTGTATATGCCTACAAAAAATTAAAAGTGGTAATTAAAATTCATCAATAATTGTTGGTATCCAAAAATTTATAACTACAAAAATTAAAGGTAAGACATAATATAATTCCCATTTGGAGTCCAAACAAGTATCGGGCCTTAAGTTTTTTGTGCTTCACATTGAAAATATTTTATATGTAAGGTGCTCAAAAAGAAGAATATTTGATAAACTCTATTTGACAGTTACTAAACTATTTCACGAGAACTTATTTTCCCGACTCGATTCCAACGTTGCCAAATTTTAGTAGTAAAATAACAATATTGAAGTAAATATCAGAAAATAAGAAATAGAAAATTAAAAAAAAAACCAGGTCCTAACCGGGTTTCGAACCTACGACCTCTGAGTTGTAAGCTCAGTACCCTACCAAATGTGCCAATCTGCTCACATTCAGTCACATCGAATAGAAGGTTAAAGGCTGCTTGGGCGCATGCGCGCCTCAACTACTAAATTCGACGTGGTGGGAGGATTGGAGTCGGGAAAATAAGCTCTCGCAACTATTTCAAGTGCTTGGCAACATAGTCTAGTTATGTTATTACAGAAAACTGTTTTTATACTGTACGAGCTAGAGTTACTTTATCATTCTACGGTATCTACTCACCACTGGGGCTGGAGATAAGACAATCCTTGATTCCAAATTTCCACATTTCAAGGTACCTTTGAAAGTGGTGTACATATCGTCAGCTAGTTTTTGAAATAAACTTGTCACACTAGATTCATTGTGAAGGGTTTCTGGTAGTAAAATGGTTCCATCATATCCAGTCAAATCAATTAATCTTTGAAATAGAGGTTTTGCTGAGAAGTGATAGTGGAAGTTTATTATTTTCATTGTTTTAAAATTTTTATGAAGAAAATTTAAAGGATATTACTGACTTTGACGGGAATTACCTTAATTTAATTTTTTTTGTTGGTATCTACATTGCATATTAATGCAATTTGTGAAATGTGACATGATTGTCAATAATTTCAAACAAGACCTTCCAAGGTCTAAGTGCTGTTACAATACATTTTGCAAGAAGTAACGAAAATGGTTAGAATTCATAAATAGAAAAGTATATTTAAAATTTTCAATGGTTTAGTGTACAGGCAAAGTAATGTTTGCATTTATAATATTACTAAGTATGTATAAGTAAATGGAAAGAAATAATCGGTGCTTATTTCTTATGCTTTGTATCAAATGAACCAAAGCTCCCAGTGACCAAAACAGCACTACACAGTGTTGCAATTCTTGTTTATCTCCGCTAGTCCAGTAAGCAAAAGAACATAGCAAAAACTATATGAATATATAAATAATTTTTTATGCGATCCTCTTCAAATTGCCCTACTGATGATATCAATGTTTAAGCCGAAATTGTGTAAACAATTGCAAGGAATTGTTATTTTTCAACCGGACAAATTTTTTTTATATTCTTTATTGAAATACCAATAGAAAAGGTCCCATGACTCCACGATAAAGTTGATATTTCCAAAGATATGAATTTTTTAAGGTTCGAAAAATCTCAAATTTGGGTACTTTCGACCCATGGAAAATACAGGGTGTTTTCAAATGACACCTACAACGTTTGCATGTAGATACCTCTCGTAAAATTGAACAAAATGATGTAAAGATTTAGGGGTCCAGCCTCTTTACTTTTCGAATCACAGGGTGTTGAAGTTTTGAAAAATTGAATGTTTTAATTCGATAACTTTGGAATGGATGAATGAATTGGTTTGACATTTGGTAGGTTCTTTTTAAATGTAAAAGGGCATATTTTGATAGAAAAATATTTTTCCTACGATCACTTCCCAAAGTAGACTTTTGCACACTCAAATCTAACCGCAAAGTTGATGTTTTCCGCGATCTGTCATAATTGACATTATTTACGCTCTAGAGCGTACTTTTACGCTCGCTTGTTTTCATTTACAATAAACTAAAGAAAGGTAGTAAATAATAGATATATTAAAACAAAATGTAGAGCAGTCCGAATATTTTAGTTGAAATATTAATATTTGAAGATATTTCGAACGAAATTAATAAATATTCCTATATAATTTGACTGACATCTACAATTTATACAAGTTACTGGATTTACAACGCTGCAGGTTACGCTACCAACAAATAGATGGAGGTGAATATTTTATATGTTTAATTTTATTGAAATTATAAAATTATTTAAAGCTCATACATTGATATTATTTTGATTCAATACTACAGTGAAGGATTTATTTCTTAGTTCAAGATAAAAATTAATATTTACCACTTATTACAAATATAACGTTGTTAAGATTGACAATTTTCTTGATCGTTTTTGCTGATTCCTATTTTCATAGTATTGATTTATACGGACAAGTTTACGTAGTAGAAATATAAAAGTCAGAAGGTAGGCAATGCATTATACACCTAGATGCAACAGTGATTGCATATTTAAGTACCTACCTACTATTTTGTGAAAATAGTAGACTATGGAATTAATGAAACGTCATTATTTCATTTTTAGTTTATAAAAAAGTTGTCTGTTTATAAATAGCTATTTGAAAAATGGATAGTGACAGTGAATTTTCAAGCACACCTCCAGATATAGCAGATTTTGCTAAATATATTACTCTTAATCTTCTGCCAACTAAATCCAGAGGTAAATTCGAAAAACAATAATTGTTACATGTTTTCAACATCACATTCTAATAAAGTGTACTTTTCATGTTTTTTTTTAATTATTTGTTTAAAAATAAGGTGATCGTAGAAAAAATCTTGTGTGCAATTCGAGCAGAAAGTGCGTTGCCGCTTGAGGCCTCAAGCGGCAAAGTATCACTTTCCGCTCTTAATACACAAATAGCTATTTCAATTTTTGATCCAGTGGTGTACATTTGGAAGAATATGTTACCTTTCCCCTCCCATTTTTTACGCCACTGACATTTGAAGCAATTTTTATTCAGTTTTGTATTTCTCAATGGTTTTCACGTGAAAAACGAATAACCTTTACGTATCAAAAAATTTGTAGTTTCCAAGATATTTAATGATTTCATGAGGTCTACAATATCACTTCTTAATAATTACTTAATTTAAAAAAAAAAATTCTTGTATTTTTTTCAATAACTACCACGCACTTATGGTTGGAATATGTAAAGGGAACTAATTTATAAAACAGCGATTCATCTAAAACATTCGGAGAAGATTATTGAAAATATTTGTCCAAACTTGTGACGCCTTAAAAAGGTGACGAACCTTAAAAAATGCATATCTTTGGAAATATCAACTTTATCGTGAAAAGTCATAAAGCCTTTTTATTGGTATTTCAATAAAGAATATAAAAATTGTCCGGTTGAAAAATAACAATTCCTTGCAATTGTTTAAACAATTTCGGTTTAAACAATATGGCACCGGGTTGCACCATAGCAACATGCAATTATATCATCAGTAGGGCAATTTGAAGAATCGCATAAAAAAATTGAAGTGGAATTGTTTTCGGTACTCATGCGCCGATTCTTCCTAAACTAAAATTATTATTTGTTAGATATTATACTTCATTTCTAATCTAATAATCCCATTAGAAAAATTAGCTCTAGTTTTTTCAATACTTACATTTAATAAAATTTAAATCATTAGGAGACGTAAGACAGACGATATGAAGCTTTCCTGGAAAAGCGAATGGTACTGGATAAGGTAATTTGTTACTTCTTTGATTCAATGAAGCAATTGATTCTTTCAAGGAATTTGGCCCTATACCGGTGTGTCCATCTGTTATCAATAGTATCTAAAAAGAAATTTAATTCCTCAATAAATATTTTTTTTTTGTAAACAGTAATGACAAGCAACCAACCCGTGATAATGATTAATTAGTTCGGCACCGATTTTACCATGGAGTTTAATGTGAGAAACAAGTAGAATAAGGCAATTGCGTCAACTTTCAACTTACCTGACATGCTGTATTGTTACCCCATTCTCCCAAGACCATCTGATTAACACCATGTAGAGCAGTTTCGATGCAGGTTTTGTCATAGTCTTCTATATTTTTTAGTTCGGCTTTAATTGCATTATAATCTCGAGTAAATGGACATCTTTCTTCATATAATGAAGAAAATGCCATCTAAAATGGTTCAAAGTATTTCCACATTAAATTTATTTCAAACTTAATCCATATAATTCATAATTGACCATACATTATTTAGTTTGTTGGAATCGGTTCATTAAGAGGATTTCAAAAATATGCAAATATACAGGGTTTTCTTAAAAAAAAAACACCGACTATGGTATACTTGCGTGAATCACCCTGTACATTTAAATTTATGTTTACATAACGCACAACTCAATTCAAAAGTTGACGTGTCTCGGCATTTTTTATAATTTTCTAAAATAATGACATCAAGAATTTTATTCCATAAGTGGTTTCCACACTGTATAAAAATATTAATTATTCTTCATCAATCACCACTTTTGGATAACTACTTACTTACCTACTTATCGTAGATTGTTTCACTTTACAAATTATTGAAATCAAATAAAAAAACAACATTTACAGTATATTAGATGTTTATTTTGAATATAACAAAGGAAAATATTCACAACTAGTCATTATTCTGTTATTGCTAAATAAATACAATTTTAAATGTCCTAGTATTCAAAAATATTATTTTGTAATAGCAGCCTGTGCCGCCTTTTTTGCTTTAATAGTTTCTACCAAGTCCTTATATCGTTTCATACAGTCTTTTTTGGATCGGTTCGGTAAGCACTCTGCTATTCTATCCCATCGTTCAGCAGTTGAGGCTGGATAAGTTTTAAGAGCTTGTTCTAATAGTTGCTGTTCATCGGTAGTCCAAGGTGAATCAACTTTAGGTTTTGCTTCTCCGTTTGTGGTAGCTTTTTTAGAATCGTTCAAATTGACGTCATCTAATTTTTTAGATATGTCAGATTCATCAATGTTAAGAACATTTTTCTTATCTTTTTTGAAGTTATCGAAAGCCTGTTTATTTGCCACTTCTTTGAGATTATTCTTGGAAAAATCGGTGTTTTGTAGATCTTTAGCTTTTGAAAGTACCAATTTTGCATTGAATTTGTTACTATTTTGTGAGAAAGTACCATGCTGGTTAATAAAATTAGCTACAACCTCCCATCTTTGATTAGTACCAGCTGGAAATAAATTCACAGCTTTTACTAGCAACTGTATATTTTCTTCATTCCAGTCTGGTGCAATCATAACAGCTGCTGTTGTGTTGTTTCCAGTATCAGTTTTTTTTGTGGCATTTAGTATTTCCAATCTTTCCTTTTGTAAATATGCTTCATTTTCTTTCATTGCTTTTAAAAAAGCTGACTTTCCATTATTTTTTAAATTCTTATTCAAATCTTCTAATTCTGTTAATGATAGTCTTTCGCACATACCTTCCATTGCTGTCATATAAGACAAATTTTGTTCTGCACTTTCAGCATAATATTTATTTGATTTACAAATATCTCGAAGGATTTTCCTTTCTTTCTTAAGGGCTTTCTTTTGTACTTCTCGTTCTTGTCTCTTTGCTTCTATTTTTGCTCTTTCAGCTGCTTCAGCCTGTTCTTTAGCTAGTTGTGCTTCTCTAACAATTCGTTCTTCTTCTTCTTTTTTGGCTTGGACGGCATTTTGTTTAGCTCTTTTTGCAGCTAATTTCTTGTCTTTGTCATCTTGTTTGAATTTTGCAACTCTTGGATCATTACTATATGCTAAATCAACCAACTGACGAATTCTGGACATTTCTTCCTTTTTCTTTCTTAACCGTTCAGCTTTATTCAACTTATCTACATACCTGAAAATCATAATTATTAGATTAGAATAATTACAAATAAAATAACATACCAATAGAGTATTTTTTTTAATATAAAATGAATATTTTATATGTATCATAAAAACCCCACCACAATCAGATTTTAAAAAAACATAAAATAAAAGTTCTATGGTACTTGATAACTCATTAACTCATTTCTATCACTTTATAAAAGTGCCAATCTTAACAAATAATGACAATATTAATTAAGACAGCTCGTCTTATAATAAGTAGCAATAAAGCAGAAATAATAAAATTCTTAAATGTCTTGTTCAAATGTGCACATTTAGTCATAGAAAATTAAATGTGAAAACCTTTTATATTTGGCAGTAGATTTTAGTAAAAGAGGGAGTAGTTTGACATTTTTGATTTCTCATCACTTTCATCCTCGCTTTCATCAAACCCTGTATAGGATGAAGTTATTAAGGATGATTGAAAAAAGTAAGGCCTTATTTTCAATTGAATTAATGGCATCTTGAATTCTATTCCATAACTCATTCCATGAATAGGTTCAAGAATATTTTGGAATACTTTTTTTATGAATTGTCTTGATTGTGAGTAGGTATAGTAAACAGGGCAATGGCATGGTAGATTGGCCTATTTGTGTTTTCCAGGAAAACTTAATAAAAACCATTGTGTAACGACCAACCATTCCTGAGGCTTGCTATGTAATATCAGCATAATAGATACATATAATCCAATTAGTTTATTAAATTGATTAGCTAGCCTACAAAGAGATTACTCACCTTCTTTCATCACGGTCTTGACATTTATCTTTGTCCTCTTCATCTTCATATGAATATTCTCTCCATGACTTAAAATCATACCAAAAGGAATAAAATGATTCAACATCTTCTCTCGATGAATTTGTATCTCCCAATTTAGGTACTCTGTGTTTTTCTGACCAGCGGGAATTAAGATCAAAATAATATGAAAATGTTTTGAAGAAATCTTTCTTAATGTCGCTATTACATGGTAGATCATTGTCAAATTGAGGATCAACAGAATCATATGCTCTTCTCCTACTTAAATTTCCCAAGGTTTCATATGCCATTGTAATACAAGTAAAATAGTCATCATCTGCCTTTATTTCTTCACCCAATGCTTTCCGTTTATCAGGATGGTGCTTCAAAACTTTTTTACGGTAAGCATTTTTAATAATTTCATCAGTAGATCTATATCTCAAATTTGGAATGCCCAATACTTTGTAATGGTCTTGGGATTTCCACTCTTTAGGATCAAGACTTCGTAAGTACACAACGTCATCTTCGTATTCTACATTTTCAGGTAAGAGCACTTCTTTGTTCTCATCTTTAGCTACTTCGACTTCTAATTGTATTAAAGGATGCTCCAAAAATTGAAGTTCAGGTTCACCACCACCTATATTTTCATATACAAAACGATATCTAATTGCAACTGTATTGCAAATATTGTTTTTTGAAACTGTAGCTTCCCCCATGTTTACTTGTTCATAACCTCACACGTAACAGAAACAAATACAGTACCTTATTTTCCACCAAATTAAGTACTACTATTTCGTATTATTTGAGTATAACTTATTACATAAAACACTTTTAAAGATTTTCAGCATTTAAGATTATTTCCCGCATGGCGAACGGCGAAAAACCTTTACATAAAAGAATGGCCTAGATGGCGTGGTTGATTTAGTACACTTTAATAATGACGTTGACATATCAAGTTGCCATGGAAACATTTGTTGTCCTTTTTTAATAAACGTTGAATAGTAGAAATAGAAAGAAAATATATTTTTGAGATGTATTTTTAGACTTTACCTATTTAAATTAGAAATTGAAAAATCAGTAACCAAATGTTGCAGATGCAGACTTTACTTGAAAATGAAAATATGTTTTCTAATTACTAATTAAATGTTTAATGTTTTCAACCTGCCTCAATATAGGTTAATTTTATATGTATAAATAAAGCAATAAAATGCTTACCAATGCTATAAATTCCAATTTTGAATGGACACTGAGATGGTCTAAAAATGAATTGATTCCAAGTTCTGCTAACTGCTTTCGGGTTATAGTTTCAAATCCCTCGCCGATTTGTACAGGTCTCGTCATAGAGAGAGATACGTCCAATAGTATTACGGTAGGCATTTTATAGATTTCTAATTATAAAAATAAAAGTATGCAGCGATATTCCTAGTTTTCAAAATTCTATCTTCATAATTTTTAAATTTCTAATATTTACTTACAAAATCTTCTAGATGTCAAATGTCAAAGATTACTTTTTTTATCCGTCAATCCTCAATCATATGGCACGATGATGACAGACGAAAACATCTAGTCAATTTTAAGTGTAGTTAAAATTAAAAATAATACATAGAAAAAAACTAATTTTGTAATAAAGCTGCAAACATATTTTATCCTCCAAGCAGATAAGAAATTATTGCTTTCAGTAGTGTTACAAGTTAATATAGAATTTGTATGTTATTACAGTTAAATAAATCACATGTGAAATTATTTTTCAAAATAGGGTAGATTTTACGTAGCGGTGAGTATGCGCATTGGTTGTATATTATAGTGTTTTGTGATGGCAAGTACTGTGTAAAATACACTTATTTGGTAGGTAATCGAGTACTTTCTAGCTAATCATTTATAATATTTTGAAGGCCAAGCCAACCATTAATGTTCCGATAGGAAGCAAAAGGGTGTCTGTTATAGTTGTTTACCGATCGACAGCAATGTTTGGGGGATGAGCGTAGCGAAGCCACAAATTTTGCTTGAGACCGGTATTACCCTTAACGTTCGAGATGCTTATACCATTTTTTGCGCGATCGTATTGAAGTAAATTTCGAATGAAATAATTTAAATTTCTTCGAAATGAACGAAATGTCAAAAGTGACATTTATACTTCTCGATCAGTTTGAAATAATTTGCATTTTGGTGAAATTGTTTTTATGCTATTTATTACTTTTTATATTGTTCTGTTCTGCTCTGTTCATTAAAAAAATATAAACCTTCTTATTTCTTTGTTCCTTTTGTGTAATGAATGAAGTAATATATTATTTAGGACCATTTAAATGTATGTAGGGCTAAGACCGACGTCTGAACGGTGATTAAATCACTTACCGTGTTGGACTTAGAAATCAGTAAACACAACCTACCGTCCTGACAACCGATGCTGTAAATAAACAAAAAAGATCGATCGCGCGAAATAGTTATTTATGATATGAGTGTTAAAAGTGAGGTTTTATTTTGT
>CAJUYG010000969.1:0-55902 GCA_910591675.1 Galerucella calmariensis | reverse complement strand
CATGCATCCTGCAATGCTGAGACATGCAAGTCTTTGCACCTTGCCCACTCTCGTCATTGCATTCTTTTGTGTCGTCTTTTTCCACCAGACCAAAGACGCATATGTTATTATGGGTTTAACCACTACACTGTATATCCAGTGTATCATTCGCGGACACAACCCCCATGTTTTACCTCAAGTTCGTCTTGCCATCATTAGTGTGGTTTCCGATCTTGCTGCAACTTTTTCCATTTGTTTGGACCATGTTAATCTCGAGTCAATAATCACCCCGAGATATTTAACATCCATAACCATTGGAATTTCCGTACCTTGAAGGTATAGTGGTCCCAAACCAATTTCATACCTTAGTTTGTATATGTATTTTATTATTTGCAAAATAAATGAATATGTACTCATTCCGCGCTATAAATGCGAAATTATTAAAAAACATGTAATCAAGTGTTTCGTAATCACAAGAAATAAATGTTCATTCAAAATAGAAACATTAGTAAAAAATAAAGTAATCTGAAGTTACGATTTAAATGAATGCAATTACATTTAATCGTAGTTTTTAACTCTGAACAACTTTTTTCAGTAACATTTCTCGATATTGTCAAATTTAAATGGACTTTACTCTTGACTGAAACTAATAATTTTTGACAAACCTTGTATACTACTAACATATTTGATGACTGTATTCCAGGTTTTAAATAATGCAGAGCTTTTCATGAAGAATAACTTTTCTTTCTAAAATTATTAATAAACAAGTTTTTCATATTATTCCAGCTTAGGGGCACATATATTCTATATTTGTGATATTGTAATTTAAGAAATTGTTCAATAAGGTGTGTCTTAGTTTTTCACAGGATCATGAAATATTTAGTTTATAATTATTGAAACATGGTTATTCCGACATTATCAAGTTAGTGAAATGTATTTTTAATTTCGGCGGAGATAATGTAAATGTAGTCATAACTCGAAAATTTTGGTATTCATGTATAGGGAATATGAAGGTATAGGTATAAAGTTTATGAAATATAACCAGTATTTCTTAAGGGTTACAAAATATCACAAGATCTTGCACACTAAAATCTATTAAAATCGTACGATCTGTTGCAGATATAATTGAGGCGTTCTATATTTATTCTGTATTTATTAATAAAATTTTATTCTTAATAATGCAAAGTACAAAAAACTTCAATATAATTATTTATAACCGAGTTTGGGATTCTATCATTAAAATTCAATCTATTTTTCAATGTTGTAACATATTTAAACATGCACAGCACATATCAAACTTTGCTGATATGATTTAATCATGTAATACATTTTTAAAGAGGTTATCCGATGCTCCCCTCACAAAAAAAACATAAAAAATATTCCGCAAAAACTTCTAAAAATATATAATGATAGAAAAAACTAACATCAGTTATACTTTCGTTATTCAGTCAGTTATTTTTATAAAGAAGAAACTATTTGCCTCCTTGTGGCTGCGTCACGCGCGACACCTAGTAGGCCAAAACAATCTCTCACTTAGAATATTGTTAGAGAGTGCGTCTCTCCCTTTAATGGTTACTGGAAGTAGGGACAATCCTTGAAACTATTTGTTTGCACACAATAACTACCAGCAATCCTAAAAATAATATTTAGTTAATTTTGCGGCTTTCTTTATTCAATGAAAATTAAACAACATTCAACAGAATTTTTTGATAAAAATGATTTTGGGATATTTATTGTTAATAAGGCCCTCCACTGCGACTCGCAAGAGTCTATTGTGGCTCTACCTACCAAATTAACTGATATACTGATGAAATTTTGAAAATTAGCGGTTTTTGGAGCAGCAATAGTTAATTATTGCATTAGATAGTGTTATATCCACGCAAGAAAGTTTAAACCCGATAGCGAAGCTCCAGGTTTTAATTTTCTTGAGTGGATAAAATTTGACTAAAATAAGAATGCAATACAACGTTTTATCAACAAAAACAGTCATTTAGAATCAGATTTCATCAAAAAGTGATTTGACATTTCGCTCTGACAACGTTTGTAACGTCAAACTTTATTGATATTAATTTAAAATTTATTGGGAGTTAATTCTTCATGAAGCTGAAGAGCCAACTCTCCAATTATTGCAAGAGAAGTCTAGGGAACATTATAAAAAGGTATTTTCCGAATTTAATCAATGGAAAGAAAAGAGGGGCGTAATAAAAATTAATCAGGAAGTTCTGCTAGAAGAAGAAGAAGTGTTCAATTTAATCCATGTGGCCGAAGTCCTTGATGCCGAATGCAGTTATAAAGGTCCACAACAACAGACATTTGAAAATATAGTACATACAACCAACCTCACTGCCTATATGAGGATTTAGTAGAATGGGTACAAGGCAAAGAAAGCTGCCAGGTAATATCGCAAGTTTGAAGAAACCCTAACAAAGATGCAAACTCATTAGATCTTCAGTAAACGCATTTAAAGTTTTTTACATCTATATCTGATTTTTGGCAGTAAATAGGAAAACAATTATAAGAAGATAGATTAAAAACTATGTAAATTGTTAGTTGATGTGTATTGTATATTATACAAAAAATTGATATTTTTGTTTTTCCTGTGAAATAAGCTCTCTTGAATCAACTTAAATGTCCCTTTTTTATCCAGTAATCTCCTAGGTGCTGTACCCTTGGATTTTGAATTACTGTGCAATTGGCCAATATGTGGATGGAGGTTTCTTCTTCATCCATTATTTTGAGCTTTTTCAGATGCCCAATCAGTTGGCAATGTCCCGTGTCCCTGATAAAACACTAAGCGCAGCTTTACTTTCACTTATGCATTTATTTGATCTCAAAAGGGTGTTTAAGTCCCCCTCTACTAGTTCATCTGCTATTTTATTTTACTCTTACCCAAAAGGTGTATCTTCTCCCATAGGTATCGGTTTTCCCGGTAGAAATCCCCAATTTGAAGTCATTTTTGGACAGCCTGATTTACACGGTCTACCCATTATTGAGTTTCCATGTCTCACTGTTTGTGCATAATAACAAGCACTTTGGAAATGACTACATCTAGCTTTTTCTGTAATACATTATCAAAATATAATTACAGTAATGAGAAGAATTATGCGAAATGTTAATAAATAAAATATTATGTAATTAGGGATAGAAAGGGCTTATTATGCGCTTAGCTTAAAAGTTTCCTGTCGAGGCGCCAGCTAAATTATACAACTGTAATCGCCGGGCCCAGTGTTGCAAGACGTTTTGGTTCTACTTCCAAGCATGTATACTATTTATAACTTTTTAAGCTTTGCGTTCTTATGGCATGATGATAGACAACCATGAGACGCATGCGAAAATTAGTATCTGATACATTGGAATTAACTTAAATACGTCTTTGTTCAATTGTCCATAAGGTAAAGGCAGGTGACGGTAGTAGACATATATGAGACGCGTACATACAGTTTTTAACCTTCTATAGGGTATGTCCACGACAGTTGACAATACCTTGGTGGTAAAACAATAGACACGATGAAACATTATCGAACAACAAACAACTATTAACCTATATTATATATTATTAAGTATGCAAAAATGACTTTGAAAGTATACACTGAAGCAAAACCAACTAAACTAAAACGCGATCTGTCATAAATCAGCATAACCTCACTATTAAGTACCACGTGTTCTGAACGCTTTGATTATTGTTTTACCACCAGGCTGTTGTCAAAATAGTTTGTGACGTCACGTGGACATGCCCTATTCGATAAGACTAAAGGTGGATTCATGCAAGAAGAAATTAAAACTAAGATTAATTTAAAACTAAAACTAAGAAGATAAAACCATGAATTTAAATCTCAACTTCTTAGTTTCTTGCATTTACATCTACATAACACTTACATGCTCATGCAAGAAACTAAGAAATTGAGATTTAAATTGAAAAATAACATGGTTTTATCTTCTTAGTTTTAGTTTTAAATTAATCTTAGTTTTAATTTCTGCTTGCATGAATCCACCTTAAGTGAACACAGTTAGGCTGGCGTTACATGCATCCGTTATCCGACGACACGTTGTCCGAAAGTACTCAAAATTTCTACAGTTTTTCTTGACTTACATTAATCCGATTGTCGTATCCAAAATCTAACCTAGAATTTACCAAATTCTAAATAACCTCTAACCTACAAACTATATTTTACGTTTTCTTCGCCTTTGGTATGAGATATACTGCTGTAAATTCATAGCTTTTCTAGAGTCGGTAAATATACACAGATAAAATGCAAAAAATGAGGTTAAGATTTATCCGATATCGGATGAAATAAAAAATATTTTAACTCTGTACGATATCGTATGAAAGTTGAAAACCATCGGAAGTAAAATGACATTTGAATTTTCTGACCAATAGGGTTCATTTCGGATCATCGTATCATCAGGTAACGGATGCATTTGACGCCAGCCTTAAGGCGGATTCTCATGCATCCGATACGATACGATGATCCGACGATGATCCGACGAACTTGCTATTTGTCAGAATGATTGGCGCTTTTTTTCATCCGAAAAGGTTATTATTCGTACGACGTCGGATGATTGTTGAAATTATTTCAACTTTTGTCCGATATCGTATGCCTCCTAACCTCACTGTTCGTTTTTTGCATAGATATAGTCTGTTTTTTTGTATAAAAGGTCGTTTACCATTTCTTTGTTATTACATACTATGAAAATGAACGTTAATCAGCTCCAACAACGGAGAAAGCTAAATAATATATTACTTTTAACCGTTTTACTGCTCAGAAGGAGACAGAGACAACGAACAAGAAAAATTTAGGTCCGGATATTTATAAAAACAGAATAAAACAAGGGGTCTATCACAATTTGTTAAAGGAGATGAGATTATCGGATTCAGACAAATATTTCAATTATCTCCGAATGTCCAGTGAAACTTTCAACAATTTATTAGCTATTGTTGGTCCCAGACTGACTAAGATATATTTTGTGAGAGAACCAATTTCCGCAGGCGAGAGGCTCGCCCTCACATTAAGGTCAGATTGGCTTTGTGCAATAAAATGTTTACTATAATACTATATAGTAATTCATCACAAACTATATTTTGATTTGATGAAATTTATCATTATTTGGTGTTTTTGAATGTTTTGCATAATTCAGATTACAAATATAATCTCAATTCGTAGAAAAATCTCACTCAAAATGTTGAACATGCGCAGTTAGTGATACGTGAGTGCTTTTTAGCATCGTAGTAGACTCCGTTTCACATAAGAATAAGCCACGTACGTGAAGTTAGCTAACTGTCTTGCGCAGAAATCAAAATTGGTCTTCTTCATCTGTCGCCTCGTAACGACCGTTTTATGCCATTTGCTTTACAAATGAACATCAACAATAGTTATTCAATTGAAAGTATAAATATAATCATATACCAGTGTCTATTGTATGTGAAAATATCTCGAAAGGCTCATATTTGTAGATAAATTTATCAATACCTAAATAATACTTTGTGTTGATTTGTCTTATTATTTTTTCAACAACAATAGTACGAGCGCTTCCGAGATCTAGGAACCATCCATAGCTCTAGGTATCTACATGCGCGCCACCTACCCGAACCTCTCAAAATTGACCAGTGAAGTATTGTGAAATACACTTGGGCGACTCAGGGTTGTCTATGTTCCTACACAGATAGATTAGAGCACGCGCACTGCTCCAAATCGGCACAGCCAAGACGTTTCGGATCGGAACAGCAACATTGGTATATGGTATAGAGGACAACTTTTGACTGGCAAATTCACTTTGTCTAATTTGTGTATTCAGATTCCTTAATTCATTGTTATATCATCAGTCGTGTACATTGTCTGGAAATAATGGCTGTGTTTTTTCATTTCATAACAACATATACAATAAAAATCCAATTTCCATCACCCGAATCTTCTGATAGGCTTATATCCATTTTTTATCAAGTTGTCCACTGACAGATTTTTGCTGCTCTGATCCGAGTCAATGCGCGGGTCCTAAAAGTTGCAAATAATACCGAGCCGAGTCTATCCCTGCCTCTTCTTTTTTTTTCAATTATTTGTTAAATACCTACGAAGTCTATTTCCGTAGCAGCTCGGTTGAAATCTACCTCCGTTAACACAAAAATCCACATGACCCACTTGATTTACTTCACCTAAAAATCCAGCATTTGTGTGAATAACTTGGACGTGGTCAGCATCTTCTAGTGAAAGTTTAAATCTTTTATTTGCATATCGATCAATTAGAGGCCTTGCTGGATCTAAACCTTAAATTATAATATTAAAATTAATTACGATAACATCCTGTTCATAAATAGACATATGTGCATTTAAATGATCGCTGTATCCATTAAATTATACTTTCAAATTTCAAATAATGTGCAAAAATAGTTGCTTAAATACAACCTACATCTCTTCGTTTTACGTTCCTATAGTTATTGAACCACTCTTCAATAGAAAGAACAGTGTGACCAGAGGTCCCCCGGACAATATTTCGTTTATTTTAGTTTGCAGTTTAGCGGGGGTTGACAATAATAGAGGAGCGGGACACCCCCAAATAGTCGTTTAGAAAATGAAAAACCGACCAACCTCGTTCTAGTCGCTAAGAACAGTCTATCTTTATATTTTCGAGGGTGCTGAACACGAATATGGCATTTATTTTTTTCTAAAATTGGGGGAACATGGTCAAATTTGTCTTTTTAACCGAAAATGCGCAAAAAACGATTTTACGATTTTCGACAATCAACTCGCGGTTTCTCCGCGAATAATTCATATTTTTTCACGAAAATTTAATGACGTCTTCTTCAACCAATTCTAGAGACAATGAAACTAGTCCGAAATCCCCAAAGCATTTAACATTCGAGCAATAAATTGAAGAAATTTTTTTTTCGAATTTTTGACTTTTTACGTGCGATGAAAAAAGTTGAGTGAGGAAGTTTTTAATTGTTCATATCTGAATACGCAGTATCGAAATTTAGAAATCGAGGAAGTTTTTGGGAAAATTAGAGCTAGTAATATGCAGTAGAAAAAAAGATAGAGCGATTTTAAGATGAGCACTCTCGCCGCGCGGCTCCCGCATTGTGCGTGCGTACCTTCGATATTTTCCGTGCGCGGATCGTCTTCGAGATAATAGATGATTGTAGTAATCCTTACTATTTTTAGTCGATAAATCCGATTTTATCAGAGATATCAAGTAAAATCGATTGCAACTTTACGAAAAAAGACGAAAGTTCGAGAGAAAGAGAGAGAGAAAGACTGTTTTTAGCGACTAGAACGAGGTTGGTCGGTATGTGAAAAAAAAGGGGGTGTTCCTCTCCTCTATAATTGCAAACTTGATTTGACTTTGTTGCTTCATCATCAGTGTGAAGGCAAAAACTTGTGCTTATATTAGGTATCAATTGGTATATTTAGCATCTCATAAAATGTAACTTCTGTCATTCCGACAAGTTAATTTACACTTTATTTTATTGTATCTAATACAATCATAAAAATATTTATTATTACCAACTATTTTATGCTGTCGTCTGTCCAGGTGGTTACTCATCATTCCACAAATGTGGGCTCCCAAGGAATGGCCAATACATGTAGTTTCTCTTGCATCTCCCCCATTATCCATAATGTGAGCATACAGTTTAGCACCACATTGTCCTACTAATCTTGTGTTTGATAAGGCAGATATATAACATGGAAAATGAGTTATTGTAGACCAATCGATCGTGAATACATTGTAATCTTTTCTTGAAAGGTACGCTAATAAATAATTAAGTTTTTTATAGAAAAATAAAAATTGTAATTTGGTTACCAATATTTTAGGTTTAGGTCCAGGCAAATAACACTTTTACAAAGAGAAAATTGTTAACAGTATGGGAACAGTTGAAAATGGTAAATAGGCGTATAATAAACGTAAAATAAATAAATGCGTGATCAGGGGTGTTTCCAGATATATTTGGGGGGCAAAAAGGGGTGGAATTTTGGATTATTGCGATTTCTGGTGAAAGTGAGAAAAGTGTTCAACAGAAAAGTTGTAGATCATCTGTATCTCTGTATCTGTAGAGTAGGGAGGGTGAGTGTAGGCTCACAGCACTTAGGCCACATGTGACCCATTGTACATCCTCCCGAGGAGTTGTCCTCCTAGGTCATCGTCCATCCTGTCCTTCTCAGGAAGGTGGACAGGTAACTAGGAGACATCTCCTTTATATCGGCAGGTGTAGGCCAAGACTCACCGAACACACACTCTCTTATTGACGATAACTCCGGACACTCGCATAAGACATGCCTGACAGTTTCATAATATCTTCCTGTTCACACATTCTGCATAGAGGTGTGTCCACTAGCCCCATAGTATGGAGGTGTTTCCTTATTAGACAGTGGCCAGTCAGAAATCTTACTGTTACACGTAGGTTTTTCCTGGTCATCGCCAAATATTTCTTAGGCGCCAGCTTTCCAAGGTCGCCCAGGATGATCCTGGCAAGACTGCATCCTTTGATTCCATCCCATATCTTAAGGGATTGAGCATGGGTGTAACGTTTGGCTAGTTCTGCAATTGTCGAAGTCGTTATGCCGTAGGTGTCACTGGGTCCTAGAATTTTTAGTCCAGCGGCTTCCCTGGCTAAAGAATCGGCAATGCGATTTCCTTTACTCCTGTCGTGCCCTTCAACCCACCTCAGGATAATATTGTTATCTGCCGAGGCGTCAGCTAAATCTTGGTGGCACTCTAGTACTAGCCTCGATATAACACGTTGTCTGTTCAAGGCTAATAGGGCTTGTCTACTGTCAGTGCAGATTGTTATGTTTTTGCCAGAAATTCCTCTTCTGGTTAGTTCTTTTGTGGCAATTGAGATACCAGCCAGTTCTGTTTGAACCACGCTGGTATTGTTTCCCATTCCCCACTTAATCCTAGGCTTAGTGCTCTGGAGTAAATTCCACAACCTGAGCCTTCTTTCATTTTTTAGCCATCTGTTTATATGTTGTAGATCATAAAAAGGTCTACAACTTTTGCGAGATGATTTTTTCATATAACCTCGAAAACTCCGAGAAAAATGCGAAAAACCGCTTTTATCGTTTGTTATTTTCCATTTACACAATAATAATTCTATTTTGATAAAACTTGGTGGAAGTATACCTTTTTATGTCGGAAAAATCCACAAATTTTTCCAGATAAAAATATCAAGAGACTTCCGAGATAATCACGCTTCTCGGCCCAAAAAAATATTTTTGAAATTAAAATTCTCCTTTGGAAAATTGTCGTGGAGACTTCATTCTTGTCGCCATTTTTTCGACTTGAGCTATACTTTCTTGTGAAATAATAAAAATATACAGTCTTTATGCTTAAAAATAGGAAAAATAAAAAAATGAATTCTGCAACCATCTTTTTTTTACTGATTGTTAATAATTTGTTTAAATTTTCAAATAATTATCTTCTGTAAGTTCCTTGTGGCATTACTTATTCTTTTTTCTTATTCTTTTGGGAATCAAACCACAATAATGTTTTTTATTTTTTATTTCGACGTTTCGGTAGCGTTCCAGCTACCGTTCTCAAGATTAACTAGCAATAAAATTGATAAAATAATTTTTGGTCCCTATCTGACACAACGAAAAAATATGACAACTAGACAATCAATAATATTTTGAAGTTTAAGACTACAAAACTTTGTTGTGAAATTTTATTAAGGTCAATTCATAGTAGATCACACCTATGGTAAAATGTGAAATAAAATATTTTATTTTATGTCATTCTAACGATATGATAGTCTACTAGAAATGGAATACAGTGAAGTGCACGTTCCAGGAACGGTTTTTTATTGGGATAGCGCTTTTTACAGCTTATTTTGGAAATGTTGTTAATAAAACGCGTTTGTTGTTACTTTTTTGTGTATGATCATTTTTATTTTCAAAACATGTATAACTCAGTTTGGTGATTTTGTGTAATCGATTAACAACTATTCCAATAATAAATTATAAGAAAACCTGGATAAAAACTTATGATGCTATCCTGATAACGCAGGTAATTGATTATAGGAAATTTCTCTTTCTAACATTGGTAACCAAATTTGACTACATTCGGCTGAAATACTAGCTACACATTTATCTGCATTCAGTTGTATTAAAGCACTTTCTTTGATTTTTCGTCTTTTATTATTGGGCTCTTTCAATATTATTTTTGTCGAATCCCAAAAGAATAAGAGAAAAAAGAATAAGTAATGCCACAAGGAACTTACAGAAGATAATAATACCTATATAAGAAAAAAACTGTGTGGTCCAGCAGTAAGTTTGTTTTAAGCTCTTTCATTTAATGTACATAAAATGAAAAGTAAATTTAGAATAAACATTATATTCTAATGATACACATCATTTAAATTTTCGTTATTATAAAAGTGCAAATAACTTTATATTTTTATATATTCATGTAGACTCCGTTTCATATAAGAAGAAGCCACTTGAAGTTTGTCAACTGACTTGCGCAGAAACCTAAATCGGTCCTGCCGTTTTAAATCGCGATTCCCCATGGGCTCATAGTCTATATCAAACGAATTTAAAATTAACATAAAATTCCGTGAGTCGCAAAGTATACCAGAACCGAATATTAACTATAAGCAATATTGTGTATTTTTAAGCAGATGAAAATTTATTATACTTCTACTTAAGTTATTTGGTGTCAAATTTAACTTACCATTCCGTAGAATCGTTATGGGAGATCTACTCTCGGTACCATTGAATCCGTGAATAACGATCACGTTTTTTTTCCGGTAGTCATACCCCGAATAATTTAAAGCATAGGGATTCCGTACGTCTATACTTAGTCTTTTTACTCCTGTTTCTCTAAAGTAAGGAATAATGTCACTTGGATAACAAAAAGGAATTGGGGTTAATTGCATGTGTCATATTTGGTGTAAATGTGCAACGATTATGTACCAATAGGATGGCTTATTTATACCATAAAAAATAATAAGAGAGGTTTTAAAACATATGGATGAAGCTGGAACAACGTTTGTGCGCAACCTGTACATAGAGATACTGCAGATAGAGGCAACAAGGTTCCCAGATGGCTTGTTGCCTCTTTCTGTAGTATCTCTAAGAACCTGTAGCACATTACGCTTTACAGAAACATACTGAACCAACAAACCCCCCTCCCATCTATAATATTCAACATTTTAAAATGAGAAGCAATATTAACGCACAAACTCATCAACATATGACTACTTAATTGCTCGAAAAGAAAAGATATTATACCGAAAAAAGAAACACCTACTGCTTGTAAGTGTTCTTCATGTCAAGAGAGAACCGACGTGTATTTGTGCTTCGTTCGTGAATATTATTGTAACGAAATGGAGCCAAAAGCGAACCAAAAACAGATAATAACCCGAATAACAGCAATGGCAATTGTCAACAAGCTATTTTGACAACACCCCTGAGGAAAAACAATAAACAAAGCGTTCAGAACACGTGGTAGTTAATAGTGAGGTTATGCTGATTTATAATGTTAGATTGTGTTCGAGTTTTGCTTAAATGTATTTTTAAAGTTATTTTAATTGTTGAGCTTGCATATTTAATAATATATAATATGGGTTAATAATTGTTTGTTGTCTGATAATTATTATTGATCGTGTTAATTGTTTATTGTTTTTCCTCGGGGGGTATTGTCAACTGACAACTTTCGTCGCCATGCCCTACAGAGGAGTTTACTTTAAGGTCAGTATGGGCAACATAAAGTGGTTTTTATGACAAGAATGACAGTTAATGTCTACCATTCAAATAATTAGATTTTTGCATTTTTGCACTAGTAATGTCAGATGTCAGTGGAAAAAGTAATCAGAAGAATAGAGATGCAACTAACTGGACTTGCTACAAAAGTCCAATAGAAACGAATATCAACAAAAACAAATATAACTGACATTTTACATAACTAGTAACAGAACAAGAGAAATGAAATGGTGACTTGCCAAAAGTTCCTAAGACTATTGGCCACCGATGCGTTGAGTTCAACTGAAACGTTATTTCAAATTTCAAGATTCACGCTCTGGGAGTGTATGCATTGTTTCAATAAAGCAATGTAGATGTTCACAATGATAAAAACCTGCGAAAATCTTAGGATTTGAACAGTCATTCTTGTCATAAAAACCACTTATTGTTGGCAACATTGAGCTTAAACTGAACTCCTCTATTGGGTCTGTCGTTTTCAAGTTCTAAAGTCGCGTCCACATTATGTCGAATGGTGTCGATCGACAATGTCGATCCAGTGTGGATGGTCGCTCGACATTGTCGATCCATAATGTGGACGCAGTTTTACAATAGTCGATTGTCGATCGACCATGTAGATCGACACCATTCGACATAATGTGGACGCGGCTTTAGGCTTGTTGTCACGTTCAAAGATGATGTCAAAATATAGCATTTACCATACAAGGAGCGAAAAAACTTTATTTAGTTATCAAATACCTACGGCGTGTATAAGTAGTATCTAATGTTATTATCAGGGCACTCATAAATTTTCTTCAATAAACATCTCCAGTAATTCACATTCCAGACATTCCATACTCCTCCATACGATACTGAAATGTAAATTATCTGTGTATCCGGTTCCATTAGCCTAACCAATTATATTGGTACCATAAAAAGCCTAACAAGATTAACACAAAGTGCCACAAACAATTAATAATTCGACACAATAGTTATTTATACGTAACTATAGTTATGAAAACAGCGATATTGTTTAACAAGAGTAATATTTGCCAAAACGAGCGCCAGCGAGTTCTGCAAATTACGTGAGTTGAACAATGTCACTCCCTTCATAACGTGTTTACGTACAATGTTTTATCTAATTCCGCGCTTTTATAATATTTAATAAAATCTTCAATTACAATGGTAATATTAAAGTGGATTCAAATGGTATGAGAAGTATTGTTACTGTGAAGTATTCACCCAGAAAATTGACTTACTTTAAATAACTGTGTCCTGAATAATGTTGTTTTCAATGTTTATAAATCTTAAAATACTATTGAATTAAAATAATGGGCTAATTGTCAGTTTGAATAATGAAATAGTTGTCAGTTTTGACAGTACCTAATTAATAAATTATTCTTTGAAACTTCAGTTACGTAAAGTTTTTACATAACTACTTTTCATAACTGATATATGAAGATTATGAAAAATATGACAATGAGTGACTTAAAGTGTCACATTTGACAGCGGAATTAGATAAAATGATTCATCTACAACTGACATGTAACGTACGCTTTGACACCATTATCAATGTCATGATGACGTATATTACCGCACTAGTTGCGTTTTTGAATACATTACCGTACTAGTGCGGTAATAAGAATCAAGAAAAATATTAATACCAGAATTAAATATTTATAATAACACAAGAAGCTGCATTTTCAATATCCGAAGGGAGATTGTCTTTGCTTGAACTTATTTTTATAGATTTTTGTTTATTCAACTTGAAAATTTGATGACATAACTAATTTATTTTATTTCCGCAGCTTTATTTGCCTTTGCTGCTATGGTCACAAAATGTGACCTACAGTACCTCATGTTTGCAGTCAATATTAATAACAATTTTTAATAAAATTTTATGATATACTGTTAATAATACTAATAAGCAGTTGTAGATAAAATTTTGTACGTAATACGTGGGATATGGACATTATTAACGCACGCATGTGAAGTTTGCACGACGAGGCCGTAAGCCGAGGCGTGTAATCACATAACTATAATACTATTATTTTATGTTTTATGCTTTGATTATATTCCGCGGTTTTTTTAGAGAAAAATACTTATTTTAAAGTACACTCTTAATTATTCTGTTAGGCTTTCTTTGCACTTCGTCAACTACATCAGAACAAAACTTGTGATTAAAAAATAATATAAAAAACTCCCTTTTATAAAAAATACAGAATACTTTAATATGGTTTATTTACGATAAAAAGACGATGACGTAATTTTTAGTTACTTTCCTGCTCATCAGAATAAATATTAATTTACCAACCGTAAATACAACTTATACTCAACAAACAGGGCAATTTACAGCTAACGGGTTGGCAAAAGACGTTGTCAGATCAACTGGTAAAATTCCCCAGCATGTTTTGACGTTTATTGACATTCGATCATCGTCTAATGTTAACAAGTTTTTTTGGTGCTTTTGAATTCATTGCTTCTTTAAGATTGAAAAACAGTTATTTTCATTACTAATTATTTAGGCAAATCTGCAGTGTGTAGTTATAAAATTCCAAAGCCGCTGAACAGTAAATGTCAAGAGATGGTAACATCTTTGTTGAGCTATTTTGAACGAGAATGCCGAAATGGGGACCCGCTTACTGCTGTAAGAGACGTAAGTAATAGTATTCGCTATTTGTATTCATTATTATTAATATTATTCTTACATATTCAAATGTAAACGGTTAAATGTTTTTAATATTAGGTTATATAGGTATATTGTAGAGAGTTGCAAAAGCTTTACAACTTAGCGTTACGACTGTTAACCGTATTGCCGCCAAGAATATTAGTGATGAACAGTCTAAAAGCCCACCTAAAAAGAGACAACGCATAGAACCTACTGTTGAAATTGATAACTTTGATCAAAATGCTTTCTGAAATGTTTTATACGAAATGTATGGAAACAGTGAGTAAATTGAATTAACTGTTTTATTTTATTCACAATTAACTAACACAATATTTTTTCAGAGGAACACATAACCTTGAAAACTTTCAGTGAACTTGGAAGAACCTGCCACAATTGTGATGGATAATGCAAGTTATCACAGTACAGTGATCAATAAAGGCTGATATACAGAACTGGTTGATACAAAATGATATTCCTTTTGTAAATACTTTCTTCGAAACCCAATTATTGAATTGAGTTAAACTGTAACTTGATATGAACATTATTCAATATATTATGGCTATACTGAGATAACTTATTTTGTTTAAATATATACATTTTTGTAGGAATAAACCATCAACACTATATGAAGCTGACATATTTATCTGAAAAATATGGCCACAAAGTGCTTAGACTTCCCTTAATTTACCACTGTATGCTCAACCCAATTGAACATATTTGGGGCATAGTTAAAAATTTTTATAGAGATCATATGGGAACTGATGGTTCTTCAACAGAACAAGCATTAGGTGCATGGAAAAAGTCTTAAGAAAAAGTGACTCCTGATATTTGGTCAAAGACAGTAGAGCACACAAAAAAAGATTATACAAGATTGGTGGGATAGAGAAGTAGTATTTGATAGACAGGATGTGCCTCCACTTATTATTAATTTTGACAGTGATGATAGAGATGATGATTTTGTGGTGGAGTAGTGGAAATCTTGTGTTTTATTTTTTGTATATTTTCATCCAATTTGCTTTATTTCCACCTTTTCAAAATCACTAATAACTATTATTAAATTAATTAGGTACTGTTATTTTATAATACACAAATTAAAACAAAAAACGGCCTGTTTTTTTTTTAATTCAATGAAGATTGCCAAATAACAGGGTGGACTGTTTTGAGTGGCTCACTCACAAAAAAGGAAAGTAAGTAGTTCTGAAATTATTGTGAAATTATTTCAGAGGAACATGAATGTTTAGATTAAACAATTGTATCGTAATAACCAACTAGTTTACCTATTTGAAATAAAATGTATATTGTCAAGTTATTGTTTTCATTATTAGCACAAGTAAAACTTTGAAATACAATATAAAATCGGGCAGGTAATGACTTAACATAATTGTCATGCAATCTTCAAACTATTAGCAGAAGGAGCAGAGACTTTGAGCAGGTCATTACAGTTGTTTATAAAGAAATATTGACTTTGAATTTCATTATTTTAATTTGCTTTGGTGGATTATCACAGCTATATATAAAAAGTCCAATAGCACACCTACACGTGGCCAGCTACCGAAGTTGATATATTATTTTTCATTCTATTTTTATTATAATAAATATAATAGATATTGTATAAAACAACAATATTTAAATTTGCATGAAGGTGATATTCCTAAACCCTTACAGTGCTCTTGAAAATAAGGTATAAGGACCTACATTTCGTCATTTAACCCTCTTCTATGTAAAATAATTGAATGTTAATTCGAATATAGAATGATAGGTTATTGTTTCCTGTATCTTATCCATAGTTTTTCATGGATAAATATTTATATTAAATTAATCAAGCCTTTTATTTTTTAATAAATATTTTTGACTTACGCCCTACGAGGCACGGAACAATGAAAAAGAAGAACATCAGATTGACTTTTCTAGTTTTCAGTTCTCGTTAAGTAAAGGAAAAAACTACAGCTTGGCAACATCACAATATTTTGTTTTGCCACGTCATCGTCTTTTTATCGTAAATAAACCATAGAAACACGTTTAAATTTTGGTTATTTTAACAAACTAATGTCAAAATTGCTATTTACTAACACAAATTTATAAACATTTTATTTGGCACTTTCAAGTTTGACATTAGTTTGGTAAAATAACCAAAATTTAAACGTGTTTTTATGAAAGTATTCTGTATTTTTTATTAAAGGAAGTTTTGTTCTAGCACGACAAGCGTGTTAATTGTAAAAAAAGATGTAGCGAAGACAGATGACTTCATATGACAGTCGTCCTGATGAATCTGGTGATAATCAAGCGTTATTTATGCACTCGTGCTTCTTGATAGTTATTTTGATCATGTTTGAGTACATTTAATTTTAACTCTGTGCTTTCTTCGACATTGCTTCGATTACTTGGTATTTTAAAAGCTGTATCTGACTGTTTATAATAAGAAAGATCATTAAATCAATACAAAACAATCAAATAACAAATCTAAATAATCGTTTATTCTCAGGGCGACTGTCATTAGTGTCAACTTGTCAGTTGGTAGACATACCTACCCTTTATACAACTCACAGCACAGCTACTTAATAAATGAAAACTATCCTTTAATGTTGTTGTGATGTTGTCCGACATTTGTATAAATTAAAAATATGAGCAAATATTTATTTTCATAAATAAAATATAACATTTAACCATATTACCTGTAATTACTTTAGGATAATAATACAAAATAGATATTGGAAATATTCAAGTTTTGTGTATGGGAATTTTTGTTTCTATTGTGGCACTACATATGTTATCTTTTGGTATGTTTGCAATATTACAATTAATAATAATTATGTTTTCACTTGAAAAAATTACTACATAACTTACCAGTGAAATTTAAACTACAAAAAATACCAATTGAAATAACACTAACGGATAACTTCATGTCTTTCACTTAATTCAAGTACCTTTGTTTATTTATGATCGACTAAACTGATGGGATAACTGTACTGTTTAATTTAAAATCTATTACGGTATTCTTTTCGACTACTTGAACTTGATCTTGTGTTCTAGTAATCTACTAACAACTGGGAAATAAACAACTGAATTGTAGCGACCTCTATTGGAATTAATTGTAGGCTTTTTTGAATAACTATGTGCAGTATTGCAGGATGTTGTGAAAAATAATAATAATAATAATAATTTAATTTATCCCTTGAAATTATGTTTAGAAGAGTACATTATACTATAAGGGAGAGAAATGCGTTACTTTGGCAGAGGTGCAATTTGAAGCCCGAGGGCTACAATGCACCGAGGACAAAATAGCATATCTCCCGAATGGTATACACTATTTTTTACACGGTCTTGTTAACTTAAAAACACACATTTTGTCATTATGAAGTAGGAAATAGCACCAGAATTATTGTATTCGGATTTGAACATTTATTTAGTAGTCGTTGAGTTATTGTCACAACTACAAAATAAACAAACAAAAAGAATTTTCAAATTAAGGGAATAGTTTGGCAATAAAACGACATGCTGCTGCTACCTTTGGAATATTCTCAAATTGAGGTCATTTATACTTGATGAATAATGTATTTATTTTATTTTGTTTTTTTTATTACAAACTGTCTTGTGAACTTAAAAAAAAATTTGCTGTAAACATTGTTTTCTATAGGCAATAAAATTATTATTATTATTCTATTATGAAAAACATAATAGAAATTGCCGATTTAAAATTATGGAATACATAATGAAAATTCATGAATTTAAATTATGAAAAACATAATAGAAATTCAATTTCCATTATGTATTGAGGTTACCTATACTACTCTAATGCAAGTACCTGAAATCGGATAGTGAATGCATTACCGCAGGATAGGCAACCTCAATACATTATGGAAATTGACTTTCTATTATGTTTTTCAAAATTTTAATTCTTGAATTTTTATTATGTTTTTCATAAATTTAAATCGGTAATTTCTATTATGTTTTTCATAATCGAAATTCGTGTATTATTATTATGAAAAACATAATGGAAATTCAACAATTAGAATTATTGAAAACATAATGGAAATTGAAAAAAAAAAAATATGAAAATCATGATACAAATTCGTTTTGTATTATTTATTCAATAATTTTTATTCTAGAATTTGTATAATGTTTTTCATAATTTTAATTATTGAATTTCCATTATGCTTTTCATAATTTTAATTCTTGAATTTCAATTATGATTCTAATAATAATAATACAAGTATTTCCATTATGAAAAACATAATAGAAATTACCGATTTAAAATTATGAAAAACATAATAGAAATTCAATTTACATTATGTATTCAGGTTGCCTATTCTGCAGTAATGCATTTACTATCCGATTTCAGATACTTGCATTAGATTAGTATAGGCAACCTCAATACATAATGGAAATTGAATTTCTATTATGTTTTTCATAATTTTAATTCATGAATTTTCATTATGTATTCCATAATTTTAAATCGGCAATTTCTATTATGTTTTTCATAATAGAAATTCCTGTATTATTATTATAAAAAACATAATTTTAATTCATTAACAGAATAATTAGGGAATAAACATTTTTGAAAGAAGAGATATTTTTGTTTTTGTTTTTAAAACGATGATATTAAATACCAAAACGGCACGCCATAGTCGCTGAGGGTTATGTCGAGAACTCCATTGAAAATAAGACCAAAATTGCTAATCAGGTTTTAGTAGGTACCACTACTAGCACAATCACAAAAATTGTAAATGTAAGCGAAAGTAATATTCCTTCTGAAATTAATTTTGAAAATTTTACAAATGTAACATTTAATTTAAATGTCAATAAATAATTTCAATGTTATCTATTTTTTTGCATGAAAAAGGTGCTCCATAATGTAAACTCCCTTGGGAATAATCGACTACTTCTGTTTTAATTTTGATGTCATAGAAACTGATTTCTACTCCGGACCGTGGAAAAAGTAGCTTTATTTATCAGGAAAATATTATCTTATGGTAACTTTTTTATCACTTTTAGTATGCATTAGGTGTGATAAATTCATACAATTTGCAAAAAATATAACCTTGTTATCAGTGACATTCGGCTGTAACAATTAAAAAAAGGTATTTGTGGAAAAGTGACTAGTTTCTATCTATTCACGCTATTGCCCAAAAATGTAACAAAACTTTCCATAATTGCCGCTGCTTGTTATCTTAATTTGTTAAATGATAATATAGACGATTTTTTTTGCATGCATAATATACCAGGAATACTTTGATATCGTTATAGGATTTATACCTCGACTGTACTATGTGTATGACATATAATCTGTCATTCATCAGAATATTTTGGTCCATTTTTTAAATAATAATTGTCTACTTTCAGCATAAACGATATGCAAGACCCAGGAATTATACTTGCGCAGGAATTGTATTAGACCAGATATTGTGCTAAAATATTAATTTCTTTTACAAAAATGAAAGAAAACTGAATAATGAGACATATAGCCCGGGAGCGGTCAAGTATAAGGATAAAAAAGTGATATTCATTTGTTTTTTGACCCGCTAAATCCGAATATGCCCGGCGTTTTTGAGAAAAACCGGCACGTGTTGTTTAAATCGCAATTGTTTAAACAAATTATGAGCAAATGGTTTTCCATATTAAGTTAAGGACATATAATGCGCGCCAGAACCAGAACAGATTGTCCTGCGTTCGACGCGCGGTAATCGAGGCTGGCCTATGGGCTCGTTTACTAAAATTTCATCATTTTTAACAGTCGTAAAACAAAGTACTTATGATAAAAATATGATTCTGAAAATTTCATGTCAATAGAATATGTCGTTCTCCTAATACAACCAATTAAACAAGCATACCGTAGCGGGGCGAACACTATGACTGTGACGTCACCGCATATGAAAGTTAATATGCACTAACATTACGCTTCTGACGGTAACGTGCCTCGCGTAGAATTCATTTATTTTGAATTATTTACAAAATGTTTGTGTTGATAAAATAAAATGTGTGAACCTAATTTAAAAAAACAGACTTATTAAATCTTTCAGAAGTGGACTTAATAACGATTATGAAGTTTTCTAATAAAAAACCGAATCTAGTGAGTGAATGTGTAGTGGAAATTAAATCACCAATGTTGGAAAGAACAAAAAAAACTTATTTTGACGAAGCAGGTAATATTGGTTCCAAATGTTTACATCAGATTCAAATGCACATGCACCTCACTGGTAAAAAAACGATATTTGTTAGAGCTGATCTGGACTTTGAATCAAATAGAATAATTTCTTTTAAAACATATAATATACGCCAGTTTTGTTAATGATCTACTGAAAAAGATTACCTGTTTTTTGGAAAATAGCAGTTATTAGTGAAATTCAATTTGTGAAGAACTGACTCTATATTTTATTAAATATTTCATATGCGATGACGTCACGCATGAAATTCGGAGAGGAGCGCTGTTTAATGTTTATAATTCTTTTTAGGCGACTTAGGAGTCTCGCTGAAGTCTAATTTTTTGCACAGAGCCTTAAAATGATGTGCTCTTCCCAATGGTGAAATAAAAAAATATGTAAATGAGCCCATTGCGATAAGTGCCAAACGCCGGACTATCTCTTATATCGGAGTATACCAATTTATAGAGTAAGATTCAAAGAGCAAGTGGGATTTTTCAATTTTGAAAAATGTTCAGTGGGGCAAAAGTTATTAACATCGAAAGTTAGTAAAAATCGTCAATTTTTTGACTTCCAAAAATTTATAACTTCTTAAATAAGAGAAATTACAAAAGACCTTTTCTCTCTAAAATGGGACATATTTGCAGAAAAAAATTGTCTGAACCGGAAAAACCATTTGTTCATAATTTGCGAATAAACAAAACGCACCGGTTTTTCGCAAAAACGCCGGGCATATTCGGATTCACTTTTTTATCCTTGGACCTATTAATGCACACGACAGCATTGACCGCTCCCGGACTAATATATTTGGATATTTGTTCAGATAAATATTTAAAATCTTATAATTATACATTTTTTTAGTTACAGCTTGTTCTGGAAAAACATCTATTTTAGATGTATAAAGAGAAAATGTGAATAATTCGAAGTTAAATAAAAAAATTAAAGTCATGTGGTATCCTAAAAATCAGTAGCCATTTTGTATAACAATTCCGATCTATTACAACTCAGATGCTAAGGAACGTATCGGCATCATTTAACGAACGAGTAGCTTTATGTTTATAAGAGAAAATGACATTTCGAGCCCCTTTTATAAAATAAAACTGGAGAATTTTCAAATAAACTGGAATTGGCCTTTTATTAATATTAAAAACATGTAGAATTGGTATCTTGAAAACAAAAAAATGGGTCATGAAGACTATTGATCGATTTTTAACAAAAATGTGTTTTTTTCCAATAACTTTTAAGCGACGGAAATTAGGTACTGAGAGTGAATGGCAAAGTTGGAGGGGATAAAGTTCAGTCTTCATTGATGAATATTTACACAGGGTGTCCCATTTGAAATAACTGAAATAACTTTAATTTAAGTTTTTGGAATGTAAAATTCATTCAAAACCATCCTGTACGGAAAAAATTTCAAACTGAGTCTAAAAAAATCTTCAGTCCTTTGTGTTTGTACATCGGTAATTTCAAAGCTTCAGCTTTTAATCTTGCGATTTCTAAAAAAGGTGGTGTTCTCCGAGATGGCTGGGAGTTTTACAAAGAAAATTTGAGAGTGTACAGTACTAACTCTTTCGGTTCCTAAAATGTAAAAACAATATGACGTTACATTTGAAAAAAATTATGTCATTTGTCTTATTTACTAATGGACCACCCTGTATACATGAACATAATTTCAAAATGTTTGATTTTAATTACCCTTTCCATATACCTTTTAAAGAAATATGTAAGTTATATACAAATTTTAAATTTCGCGGTAAAGTTAATAGACTTGTTGTCTATTCGAATTAGCATGGCGTGGAAATGAAGCTGCTAATTGTGATATTAATTATTTTAAAAAAGAATATGACAATAAAGGTAATTTTACTGGCAGGGTAGAATATAATCCAACCTTTTCCAAAACAACACAAGGAGGATCAAAAGCTTTATCTGACAATAAATGGCTGGTAAGAAATAATGCTAACAACAATTTGTGTCCCGCTCGTTTATTTTTAAAAATTATTGAAAAAAGAGAATCCAATCCTTATCTAACAACAACAAGATTATTTTTAACAGTACATACAAATTGGGAGAAAGGAATATGGTACAAAAATTCACAATTGGGAATTAATACAATTTCAAAGTGGACGAAAATATCGGCAGAATCAATTGGTATAGACACAAAAAAAATAAAAATAACCAATAATTCACATAGAGCTTCTGCAATATCTGCATTAGCAAAAGAAGGAGTTGGTGAACAAGAAGTAATTAAGCTCACAGGACATTCTTCTGCCCATTCTTTGAAACCATATTTACAAATAAATGAAGAACACCATTTCCAACTTATAGAGAACCTTCGAGAAAATGAAAATAAAGAAAAGGAATCCTCAGTTTCTAACTTAAATTCATCACAGGTTATGATGCAAAACAATCCCCAAAATAATGCTACAACGTACAATTATAATAATTGTACTTTTTACATAAATAAGTATTTTTTTTTATTATGTTATTATTTTTTTGGCTTTGTATAATTGAAGTTTGCAATAAATAAAACGTTTAAACATATGATTTTTTAGTTTTTCTCTCTACTCTCTCTACTCGTGAAATAGTCATGTCGAATACCACTCAATTAAAAATTTTGTAAGGTAAAATTTTTCTCTTGTCGTATTCAAGTTTGTTGATTTTAGGTAATTTTGCCAATGACATTTAATCCAAAACCACTCGCCTAACGGCTCGTGGTTTTGTTAAAAATACCATTCGCAAAATTGCCAAGCAACAAACTTTCATGACAATCGAAAAATGTTGCCGACAAAATTTTCACTCTCGTGGTATTACCTTCGATAATTTTTTACTGAATATAGTAACCAATCAAATTACTAAATTTCAAGTCATGTGTCTAATTTCATCCAATCACCGCTGGATTACAACGATAATACCCTACATGTGGTGTTTTCAGTTTGGGGTTTATTTTTTATTAAAAATTGATTAAACGTCATACTGACAACTGTATTAAAAATGTCGCAATTTACCAATTGTACTTTTCACAACTGTAGTTTTAAATAAAACTGAATGTTATTTGATTAAAACTAATAGTTTGTATTGAAAATTATTAAACGTCAGATTGACAATCAATTTTTTGATATCTACAAAGTAAAAAATTATCTTATCGAATACTCCTCGGGTCTTGATAAATTTTGTCGTAAAGAATCCTTCAAGCGTGTGGCTGAAAGTAAGAATTGCTATACCGGTGTAAAAAAGCATCGTAAAACCAACTAGTTTTATTCTATTCTATTCTATTCTATATTCTATTCTCTAGGTATAAACTTTGGTATAACTTTATTCCCAGAATAACTATACCTAGCATAAATCTCTCTTGTAAAACCGGCCCTTAATTAAATATATTTATAATACAATTTATGCATAATATTAATTTTGTAAATATTTGTAATTATTCAATTATCCGTTATTAATATGTCTATCTACTTTATTCACAGTTTCCTGCAGAGAAAATATCATTTTAGTAAAGCGTGTCACATCTATGATATGTCTATCATTAGTCGTTCCTACCGTTAATAACCAATACGGTTGATGCTGTAATACACAAATGAAAAAATATACGAAATTGCAGGTACAATATTTAAATTCCTATTCAGTACTTTCTAAACGAAACTTGAAAAAGCAATTTTTATTGATTCTTGTCGTTATTGAACTAATTTATATTGAGGTTTAGTCAGTCATCGAAAAAATAGATCAGAAACACAGTAAAAAATATTTATGAAATAACAACTATAAGCAAAAAAACTTTAGGCAGATATTATTAGGCATTGTACAATGTAATAATATTACCTTGTACATGTACATATATATCACCTTTCACTATAACATTCCGATATTAAAAACTGTTGAAGTTTCAATGTCAATGTAAGTTCACCCAAGTATTAGTTAGGGAAATGATAATTATGTATATCCTGAAACATATTTAAGTGAATATTATCACTGTCAATCTATCGATTCATATTAATCATTACTTGGTAATTTTTGTAGCTTAGACAGATATTCAGAGGCCAAGATCAACAGAAATATTCTTGAACACACACACGTTTTGGCGTCATAACACTCATAACTAAGTCTACACTAGGTGTACCAGATACGGATGAGTTCAATGGTTGATGAGGCAATTTTTTGTTAAATATAACTTTTTTTTCTACTTCCGCACTAAAACCGCATCTAAAACACGGGTTTGGCATTCGCGAAAACTCACATATCGTTTATCTTTTGTTTCTTAAACGCCATATAAAATATATCTCCTGTAATTTATATTTAATGTTCCGTGATAATTTTGTAGTTATGTGTCATTTGATTATTCAATGACACACAATAATATAATATACCTAATTATGTTTTTCCTGCGAGCGTAGAAAAAGTATAGTAAGCACCTAGTGTCAAAAACATCTTCAATCACTCGTTTCATAAGCAGAAAACTCATGACTAAAGAAACGTTTTTGACTCTTGTTACTTAATATACTATTTCAGTTGCATCTTACTAATTTCCAATTGGCTATTTAATGATTATAAATTAGTATATTAAAGTATAAGTGGATATTAAGGTCTTTAAAACACGCAAGAGTTTTAAAGACCAGTTATCCACGAATACTTTACGCTATTTTTTTTATTGGTGCACTTTGAAATTATAAATACTGGTCTATAACTACTACAAGAAATGGAAATCATTGATGGAAATAAGAACTAAATTTGACATTTTAAAATATTGTTCGAATAAAAGTTTTGACGTTACAAACTACTCCTGTCAGATCAATAATAAAAAAATTGTCATTTAGACATGATTTAGACCATAGATTTAGACTTCGTTTCTCGAGTTATTGATGTTGCCACGGTAACTTTAAAACACGCGCGTTTTATAAAGTTCAATTTAAACACGCTGAGGCGTGCTTTAAATGGGTAAAATCGTTCACCAATGAAAAAAAATTATTCACAACCCTTCAGCTCGTTAACGAAGGACGTAAATAGAAAAATGTACATAATTTATAGTCTTTCTATCATTTCTTCAGTATTTGGTACGAAGTCCTGGTTCGCCCCGTATAAGTGATTATAATTTTTTTTTATTTAATATCATTCAACTTCAACGAATAGTTTGGAATATGTTAATGTTTCTGTCTCTTTAGCTGGAACAACTAGCAAAACTAGTGAAACTCAAATAAAATGATTCATGTAAATAGTGCTTGTTGCTGAAGTACGAAATGAAATTACAATGACTAAATAGTTTTGGTTACATTTTATTGTGAATGTTAAAAATATACCTAAATCCTTGGCATAGGTACTAAATTTTTCCAGATGATTAATTTTCTTAGTATTATTTCTACCGTTTATTAAAACCACATTAATTTTTATTATAGTTTTAGTTTGCCTTTTTGCTTTAATTGTTTTTGATTTTCTTGCATTATTTTTTGGCTGGAACTGCTCCAGTTTCCAGGATACTAGTTCCTTATAATTCGAGGAAGAAATGGTGAATAAATAACTCCCAAAAAATAAGATACAAATGGCTATCCAGGATACAACAATATAAGTAGATATTATAAAGTGTAACCTTCAGTATGAGATGGCAATAGTAGACCGGGAGCTGCAACGTCCCTTGATTGAACCACTCGATTTATTTTTATGGGGATACTTGAAAAGAAAAGTGTGCGTAAATAGACCACAAACTACTAATGAACTCAAAGAACGGATACGCATTGATATTGCAAAAATAACTCAGAAAGAGTTAGCTGCTCATCTTTCACCCGCTTACTAATGATGAATTTATTCCTTTTATTTGGACCATACTGTATATTTAGCAACATTTAAAGGTTTATCGTTGCTGACAAAAAGTAAATTTGAATCATATTAGTTATGCACAAAATAGTAGAAGTGAACAGTGGGGAATCAAGAAAATATTTAAAACACTTACCTTTGGAACCATCCACGACGCAATCTCCAACCCAATACCATTTGAACTGCGCCATTTTTACCATTAACCATCACTAAAAACCGAAATCGACCATTTCCATTTACCGACCGGCGATTGCCACCACATTTATCTCTAAGTCAAAGGCATACATCACATAGTTTCCCTATGATACTGACTCTAAGTCCACTACGTTAGAGCAACCTCAAGCCAGTACCTGTTTAAAAATGAATTTGTTTAACTTCAATCCCGTGCTGTATCCAGATTGAGAAAACTTGTTAACCAAAGTACCGTAAGTTAGCGAGTAGTCCAAGTAATCTGGACACAAAAAGCGTCTAGAGAAATATTAAAATTTTCAAAGAAGTTAAGAGAGATTGAAAATTAGTATATACTGGAACGTTTTTGAAAATTTACAAATAAGTTTGAAGTGATTACGTTAAAAAGTCTTTATAGTCCCCAAGGAAATTTCTGTGATCACATATTCAACTATAAATACAGGCATACAACGATTTGAAACTTTGTGTAACCACAAACAGTAAAATGTGAAAAATTGGAAACACCCGAAATAATAAATGGTTGTCACTTCTTCTGAGTTGTCTGGCAGATCTCGTTGTACCTAGTGCGTTCTGGAAGTGTCTTAATATTTAAAAAATAAAGTAAAAATGCTAAATTGAATAAATGTTCTAAATTTTGGGAGGGTTTCTTAAAATATTTGTGATTTAGAGTCAAATTGTGGAAAATAATAATTTTTTAAGCACTTTTTTTTAATTTGGTTTTTAATTTAAAAATCTGAAGTACTGAATAAATGTTTTAAATTGGGAAAAAATTGAGGTGTCTCAAAATATTATATAATATAATATCTGGGGAGATTTCTCTTTTAATATTATAGGGTTGATAAAATATTAAATTCTGATCAATCGTTGAGCTATTGACACCCAGAACGTCGCACCAGAAATCCTTTGTTTTTCTCTTCCTAAATGATCATTTCTTAGTTGTCTAGAGCAATCGGTTTTACCTAGGGAATTCTGAGTGACATAAAATTTCAAAAATTATAATTTCACAATAAAATGGTTAATAATCTGTCTGACTGAATAAATATATTAAAAACATTCTCAAACTACCTCTGGATCTGAATTCAGTCAAAGAAAAAATTAAATTCTTGACTACCTATAATATTGATAAAATTCATTCTTTTATATTAATAAGGTTTCAAATTGAAGAGAATAATTGAAATTTCAAGTAATTATTTTTCTATTATTTAACAATTTTTTTTGTATTCTTTCATTATTTTAGTCTCAAAAACGAAATAAAAATATAAAATTCAAAACAATATAAAAATATCCTCTTGCTGGGGTGTTTCCAATATTTAATATTGCAAAAACATTTCAGGCACACCTTTTAAATAACAAAAATAAAACATATAACTTTATAAAATTCAAAAAAAATTTATGAAAAAAATATTGGGAAAAATATTCAAAAACAGTCAGAAATCGAAAAAAATATAAATTGCTATAAAAGTTCAATGTTCAAATGGGAAATTTTATTTATACTATTATTATTTTCACATTTATTTTTATTTTTGTTATTCGTGACAACATTCTCCTACCTTTAGGCATATCGCATTTCTTGAGCTGAAACGAGACCGGTAAAATCTGTAAAAAAAAGAAAACAATATTAGTTAATTCGATATTGTTTGATTAGAAACAGTAGAGAAAAAAAGCTTAAAATATTTCGAGAAAAATGAAAATTTGAGAAATTAATAGAAAAGGATTCTCAAAGAGGATGAAATTGTCTATAAAAAAGTCGCAACTCTCGGATCTCTATCTCTATCATCATTATTTGAACATTCTTTTGGTTATTTTTTCATCAAGCTAGGTAATTGTTAACTTCCTTCCTTCTTGCACTTCCTTGTGTATTGTAAGATGAAAAAAATGTTTAAATAATTGTCTTAAAAATACTGAATAAGATCACGTCCTAAAAATTAAATCATTTCAATATTTTGTTAACAATAAGTAATATAAGTTAGCAAAAAACTGGAAATCAGTTATTTATTGTTGAAAAAATTATTATAAACTTTTCTTATGTGATATTGTTAAGTAGGTATGGTGTATAGCGAGGTATTTTCAAGTTATTTGAACATTTTTTTAGTTTAGTTTACAATAAAGATGAATACTCTTGAGAATTTTGTTAATTAACAATTGCAATGTATTCTTCAAAGTATTTAGAATACATAATAGTTTTTTCAAATTTTTAAATTAACAATAATACCTTAAAAATTATTTTATTAGACCTGTTTGCTTTTGACGAGGCTTGCGCATACCAAAAATGACGAGTTGAAACCTGTTTGCAGCATAAAATTGAAATAATGAATAATGTATTAAGAATTCTGGGACTCAGGACGTTTTTTTTGGAAATCTTTTCTTTAAAAATCTACTACGTGAAATATTCTCGAAATTATCAAATATAACATATATATTACCAAATCGGTAATTTATAAAACATATCGAGTGAAATAAAGTTACATTTCTGTTGTGCAATTATTCATTTTCGATATTTATGAAGCCCCTTTTGAATTTATATGCTGGTGTTTACATAGAATAAATCTCTAGTTCAAATTATCAAACAAATCAATAGTTTAAAAAAAATAAAAGTCATACAACATACCTAATAACTATCAAACATCAAAAATATCATTCACAATTTGAAACACTGACACATACTAAAACACTGTATTGTTCTTTGTTATTTATAAAATCGAGGCAGTTTTTACTTAAGTTAACAAAAAAGATCCGCTCGGTGACTGTATTTTATTGGAGCAAAATTTATCAGGCTATATATGAGGTATTTAGTCGATCGTTTAAATTTGTTTCATAACATATGAATAAGTTTAATTCCATACAGAGTCGGATACGTTGCTTTTAATTTAGGGTTTGAATATACAGAGTGTGTTTTAAATATGAAAGACACACAGGATTTTAATGAATTTTTTATTTGTGAGAGTCTTATGATGTGAACGATGTTCTGTTGGTATTAACATTCTTCTCTCTGAAGTTGAATTTTTAGGTGTTAGTTTTTGTAAATCTTTTCGTCAACATTTTTCAACAAATAACTCACAGTAATAATTTCTTAGAGCACTTTAATTAGGATAGAGAGAGGTATGAGGCTAATAGACATAGATAAAAAATAAGATCAATGACATACAAAAAATAAAATAAACTGGAAAAGTGTATAGGGCATAAAACATACAGAATGGTACAAATAGAAGGAATACATTCATTATTTTGTGAACCGTTTTAGGAAAAAACCCCGAATCCCGTCGATATACAGGGTGGGGCACTATGAACGAACTATTCTCTGGCGTCTTAACGGCAAATATAATTAGAAAAAATAAGACGTAGAATTAAGTAGATTACTTAGGACTATAATTTAAAAATATTTTGGAATATACAGGGTGCTCCAAAAAAGCGTGCCGTATCAAAGTTAGGTTTCTTTAAATGGAACACCCTGTATTTTATCACATTTTTGAATTGTACTATTAAAAATAATGTAAGTTCATTAACATTTCCCTATACCTATCTAGTTCAGTTTCCAGGATAAATCAATTTTACATAATTTGTAGATCCTCCGAAAAAATACAATAACTTCAAAATAAAAACGAATAACCACATTCGCTTCACACCATCTCACTTAAAGCTTTTAACATTCCGTTTCCAATATTTACTAGTATGCTATCATATACAGGGTGTTTTTAATATGACAGTATAACACTAACTATTTAATACATAAATTTCTGGCTTAATTTAAATGGAACACCCTGTATCTGTTGGGTCTGTTGAACGTGGGAATTTATTACCTTTCAGTTGGTATTAGGGTTGCCTATATCTAACTCTGATAGTTCTCGAGAAATTTTAAATTTGTTTTTTAATATTCAATTATTTGCTGACATCTAGTTACTTATGACATGATTCTCCGATGGAAAGTTTTAAAAATTTAAAATTTGGCATTTTGACAGTAAGTGCTTTGTTGTATGATTTATTATTGATAAATTAAAGGTCTTTTAAATCAGAATTTTATTAAGGATAAGTACACTATTTTTGTGCATACAGATACAACGGTAGCTGGAACGCTACAGAAACGTCGAAATAAAAAATAAAAAACATTATTGTCGTTTGATTCCCAAAAGAATAAGAAAAAAAAAGGTAGAACGTGTCGCGGGACACACGGTAGGAACTTTAGTTCCTTTTAAGCAAAAGTTATGTAATACATCTGACGTTATAGATAAACAATTTGCATATTCTTTGGTGGTTGAGTAGTAAGCACACGAGACTCTCACGCGGTAGACCCGGGTTCGATTCCCCGCGAGGAATTTTTTTTATTGTTAATTTTATTTTTAAATAATCATTCTGCTTGATATAAATAACGACAACAGTTGAAATATTTAGCAGAATATTCATTATTATAGATAATGGTACGGTACCCTCCATGAGGGAGTCCGACTGGCAACATCTACTTATAACAGCATCGTATATTTAAAAAAGGAAACCGTAGCATTATACAAATTGGACATTCGTTTACCACAAAATTAGTGGAAACATAAAATTGAATTGTTAAATTTTTAATTTGAAGTTATATTACAGTTTATAGAAATTTCTATTCTAGATTTTTTCCTAAGTTGGTCGTAGAAAAAATATGCTGCTCGACTCGTGTGGATTGTCCATATCGCATTGAGCACTCCGCCTACGGCGTCGTGCTTCATCTTCGTCCTCGTGCGATATGGCCATCATATCCACACTAGTTGCACAAACTACAATTTCTTTCAAAATATGCCCTTTTACATTTAAAAACTACCTGCCAAATGTCAAATCAATTTATCCATCCATTTTAAAGTTATCGAATTAAAACATTCAAGTTTTCAAAATTTCAACACCCTGTATTTCGAAAAGAGTAGCTAGACCCCTTAATCGCGCAAAAAAAATTATGGAAATGATAGTAAAAATTTATCCGAACAAATTCAAGTAGATCACTAGCACTGCGAATACCAGCTTTGCATAGAATTTCAATATAGCATCGGTGGTTCAGTGGTTAGAATGCTCGCATTGCACGCGGTCGGCCCGGGTTCGAATCCGGGCATGAGCATATTTATTATTATGAATCGCTGCTTCGTAAACGAAAGAGAGACTAAGGAGGCACAAGCACGCAAAAGCAAGGCACATAACGAAGCAATGTAACATAACGCAGTGTAACGTAACGCGTAACGGTCAGATCTTTTGCGTCGCGACCCCTGGTGGCTCAAACATAACCTGGCGTGAAGAACTAAAGTTCCAAAAAAGAATAAGTAATGCCACAAGGAACTTACAGAAGATAGATACAATAAGCTTTAAAATTATAAAAAAATAACTAGGTACAAGAAATTCAAAGAAGGTGTTCAAAGTGACGCTTGTTGGATACAAATTTGAACCCTTTTTAAAAAAAAATTATTGTTCACTTTCTTTAACATTTCTGGTGTTACTGTTTGAAAGGCTCTCCTTATCCTATCCTTCATGTTCTCAGGAGTGGTTGGCTTTGTATTGTAGAGAATACTTTTTATGTAACCCCAAAGAAAATAGTCTAATTGGCGGCCAAAGATAAGGACCCCCTCGCCCAATCCATTTTTGTGGAAAAATATTGTTAACGCCGGACAAATATACTGTAATCAACAGACGCACAATCTAACTGCAGCCAGCAGCCACATTTTTTGACCTGTAGATAGTGGAACTTCATCTAAAAGTTCGGGTAGTTTGTTACGTAAAAATTTACGAAGTTTCCTTCCAGTTAGCGTTAAGTTTTTTTATTAATCTTATTGCAAAGTTAATGATTGAGTACCCTTAATAAAATTCTGATTTAAGAGACCTTTAATTTATCAATAATTAATCATACAACAAAGCACTTACTGTCAAAATAACAAATTTTAAATTCTTAAAAACTTTTCATCGGAGTATAATGTCATAGGTAACTAGATGTCAGCAAATAATTGAATAAAAAATCAAATTTAAAATTTCTCGGGAACTATCAGAGTTAGATATAGGCAACCCTAATACCAACTGAAAGGTAATAAATTCCCACGTTCAACAGACCCAACAGATACAGGGTGTTCCATTTAAATTAAGCCAGAAATTTATGTATTAAATAGTTAGTGTTATACTGTCATATTAAAAACACCCTGTATATGATAGCATACCAGTAAATATTGGAAACAGGATGTTAAAAGCTTCTAGTGAGATGGTGTGAAGCAAATGTGGTTATTCGTTTTTATTTTGAAGTTATTGTATTTTTTCGGAGGGTCTACAAATTATGTAAAATCGATTTATCCTGGAAACTGAACTAGATAGGTATAGGGAAACGTTAATGAACTTACATTATTTTTAATAGTATAATTTAAAAATGTGATAAAATACAGGGTGTTCCATTTAAAGGAACCTAACTTTGATACGGCACGCTTTTTTGGAGATGCTTAATACAACAATTTTCTTTAAAAAACGAAATTATCGCAACAAAAGGTTTAATAAAAACAAACAGTCCTTAGAACAACGCTATTCGACTGTTATACAACAATTCAGTTCTCTTAGAATTCCATTTTGCTAATTAAGTTACTATTAGTATATTGGAATTATCCTTAACTCCCAACTGATTGATTTTTCACTTGTATGTATTATACATTTTTGTAATCCTCTGGTAGAGGAGAATCTAAGCAATGCAATAATGTATATTATGGTGTTCCATTCAAAAAATTGGGAGGGGCGGCCAAAGTGGGGGGGTTAATGTTTACATATGAGCAAAAAGACGTCCCCCTTTACATACTTTTTGGCTTTTTTTTTATTTTTTCATAAAAGTGACGCCTTAAAAATTATGTGGGTGGAGATTTTTCATTAAAATGCTCGGATCGTTCAAATTCTGCTTGGGCTGCTGTTAGATTATATTATATACTGCAAGCGCCAAAGTGATGGCGAGCCCGCCCACATGTGCCCAAACTCATTTTCAATGTTATCTTCCACTACAGCTCTTGCAAGACACATAACTGCTCTGTACAGAGGCGTATCATTAGTTGTCGTTTGGCATTGTCTGAATAATTTTTGTGGTATAGGTACGACACTGACCGGAAAGGGGCTTATCGAAATTGAGATAATCTATAACTGCGCGATCGCTCGCCATCACGTTTGGCGCTTGCAGTAATATATTTTCAAGAATTCAGTTTTACCGTTATTTCTGTTTATTTTGGATATATCGCCCACGCATTTATCATGAATTATTCATTTATACAGTATACTACTACTATCATAATACCTATTAATATAATAATGATGTCCAATTTACTACATTTGTTCAATCACTCGTAACAATGTTCATATATATATACTTAAAATATTTATCCCGGAAATCCTAAACTTAAACAACGGAAAAAATGTCACGGTCTTATTTTGTTATGGTGTATTGTTCCAGATTCATTCCATTATATATCGTTATTATCTGTTCGAATTATGAAATAAAATTTTTATGTTGCAATTACATTGTTACAGCAGACTGTTTCTTAAATTATATCGTAATTTGTTCAGTTGCCATTACTGATACTATCTGACTAAGTAAATCATTCGTATTTTGTAGAATGGTCACGAAATTAGATGACAAGTGACCCCCCCGGCTAATGATCTATCAAATGGAATTTTTTTAAAGAATTTTCCATTTCCAATATAGTTAATAATTAACATTTCAGCTCCATTATATTATAATTGGATTATACCTGAAGTCTGAATGCGAGAAAAAAATTCGCCATGTTGCTTGACAGATAAGACATTAACTCAAATATTCGCTAATAAAGTGGAGGACGATGTTCTTACAAGGTCCACTTACAAGTGTCCAGTATACTCAAAGTTCAGAAATCTAATAATTTTATTTGAAATTGAAGGAATCGAGTTTTTCCAGACAGGGTGGCTTAAGCACTTTCCATATCGCATGAAAAAGCTAGTGTTAAAATTTGTCATGTGGAATTTCACTCCTTTGTTCGTCGGAAAAAGCCGGCATTTTTTGCGGGGAATCGTAAATCATGTGTGACACCTGTTTTTGCTAGTCATTTGGTAGTATACGAGGTGACGGACGGTGAATTCATTTGTGAAGGAATTTACCGGGTGCAATTAGAAAATATGTTGACTTTATTCTTGTTTTGAAAAATATTGGTAAGATAATACTTAATAACTAATACAGAATGATCAGCGAATGAACATTTGTGTTGATATAATCATTATAAAAGAAATAATACAGTTTAACATCAACTTGGGACAAAACGAATACAAATGAACAATTATTTAGGTCAAGTCCATTTGGAGTGTACTCTGTAGCGTTCTATTGAATAAATAAATAAAAATAATGAAATATTAACAAACAAATAAGTATTATGTACATTCTTAAAAATTAATAAATACTTGAATAGTTATAAATTTTTCAAGATTTTTAATTTAGGATGTTCTTTATTCTTTCTAAAGGTCCTTAGTGGGGAATTTGAAAATTTCAGTGTATAATAGATTCGCACCCTTGTATATAAGGACAGCAGGTATTCCCATGGGAAGTTTGGACAAGGATGCGAAAATGCGATAGTAGACAACTTGTTCTTCAAGTTCATTTCTATTCCTACATCATCCTGCACACATGAATCATTGAAATTTTCAGTGAATATATTTTCTAAAGAAATCAGATATTCACTGAAAATTTTTGGAGGAACTGTCAATCCTCCAAACCGTCCCTGCTTACTACCTTCATAGACTTTTTTTTCGCAGAATGATGTGGATTGGTCACAACCTTCCTTATTGCAAAAGTTTAGTCAAATATCGCATTTGTGTTTAACAAAACACTTTTGCAAAAAATATCCACCCACATAAACCAGGGCATTTCCTTCTTCTGTAGACAAATCCTGATAGTCTTTCCTTTTTATATTCAATATTGGCTAACCTTTTTTTTTCTTGGCCGTCGTAAACAATGATCCTCCCTTTTTCAATGAATCTGATAGATGTTTATGAATTGCAGTATTGTTTCTACACGAATCCACGCAACAATAATTTCCATAAGAAGGCATCGCACACAATCAAAAACACAGCAGATAACGTTCGCACAAATTAAAATTCAAGATCACTTTCTTTGGCGCACCCGATACAACGCTCTGCTACACCACCGTGTAAGTCAAACAGAACTGAAAAATCATAAATCCCACATCAGATGTGGGTTTTGCCGGTGAGACGGTGGGTGTCGGCAGGAGGGGGATTCTCGCATCGTCGAGAGAGTGGCCGGACTTATTGGAATATATAGACTTTGATAATATTGCTTACTACGCTATAGAAACGGGTGACAGCTGTCATTACATTTATATATCTCGAACTTTACTTCCAGTCCTCACTATCGCTCGGGCGCAAATTCGTTCTCGACTAGTAAATGTTACTTACTTCTCTCATAGCATAAATAACTAATCTCTTCGTGTAGAATACTTTGAATAACAACCTCATAACCAAGAAGCACATGTATTTAATTCTGGAGATCAAGGGCGTCAGTATTGCAGCCCACCATTAAAAAAATTCAATTACCGACTGACAGTGGTACGTTTTTTTATATGACTCACTGACATCCGATAAAAAGTTTTGAAAATGTGACTTGAAGGTTTTTAGAGACAATTTATTTCATGTATAAAAATCCCATAAGTCGCGTGATTTTGTCATTATGAGCGCAAAAAGGTTTGCCCTAACTCTTCCAGCGACAATAACGGAACCTAACTTTTGAAAGCATTATAAACAAATTTTTGATGACGTTCTGTCAATTTTCCTCAAACTTGCGTGGTCAAAAAAGTTTTCATTTGTGGAAATGTCACGATTTGGAGAGTCTTCGAGTGGAGAAATTGAAAAAGCCATCAATGATAATGTGCCTAGCCAAACTGTGAATTCAACTACATCAATTTGACGACAATTTGCGATGTTTTGAAAATTACGAACCATTCTAATCGAACTGCCTCCGTAACTGAATTGTCCAGGAGTGGTATAGGTGAACAAAAACTGTGAAAGTGGTATAGGTGAACAAAAACTGTGAAAATTACGGGACATGGCAACCCATAGTGATTAAAACCGTACCTTCAGTTAGATGAAGAACATCATAGAGAAATCATTGGTTTCATTCGTACTACCATCCAGGAAACAGTTACTACCACCACAGAGTCACCATCTAACAAGAGACGAAAGCTTTGTTGGTTCCTTTGAAGTCGGACTCACACGATATTGAGCGGAAATACGTCGAGGCATTGGCACATAAACTACTTGATACACTGAGAAAAGTAACACTACACTAAGAAAAATAGTAGTGTCGATGAACATCCCTCCCAATTAGGTGTATAGAATATTTTTTTTAACTACTAACATGAGAACACCTTATTATTTATCTCATTCATCTCATGTATGTAATGAGAATTGGCTCATTTTTAACCTAATCTTGAAATAACACACGGTGAACTGAGGGCAATGACCGGAAGTGTCGACTTGACATTGACAGATAAACTAATTAATTCACGCATGTGCACACAAATTTGCGATCACGAAAACTATTTTCTTTCGCCTCTTGTTAGATGGTGTACTCTGTGCTACCACCGCTCAAAATAATAGCATGCAGCAAAATATTAACAAAAGACACGAAAGTTCTGAAAATCAAGCTATTTTTAATAATTGTGTTTTTAACAATTCTACTTTTCCGTTAAACTGAATAAACTAATTTACATCTCATTTTTTAATTTATCGATTTACAAATTCATTAAATTGCCTCACCGAATTACACTCGAATTTTGTTGCCTTTAGGTAATTCAACTAAAAAAACTGCCAGGAAATAAAATTCTTATTGATACATGTCAAGTTTACTTCGACAAAAAATGTGTAAATATAAGTGAAGAAAAGTTTCGAATAAATGTCAGTTATGCAGCATTATCAATTGAAAATCTTGAGATATAATATAACAATATTTTATAATGTTAGATACTAAATATTAAGTGAATGTTTATTGTATTGGATTTAAGATATCACAGGAAAGACATAAAATAATAGACATCGCCCACCAGCGCTTAAACAAAGGGAAAATACGACAGTGAAAAAAAACAGCTAAGTAAGGTGTGCTGATGTAGAATAGAACAATTTGAAATGAGTATTTTATTTAGCTAGTAAATAATTTTACATTTTATATAACTATAATCGTTAATTTTGATCTTTTTTCCACAACAAAGATCGATAGTTACATAAAACAAAAAAGAGGATATAAATTGATGAGGTGGAAAATGCTATATAAGCAGTGAAATTAACTTTTATTAAAAGATCATATAAGGGAAGTGACATAGCCGCAGAAACATTATCTACTTCCATTTATTTTGTACTTGTAAGAGGTTAAAAGGAGTTTTGGATAAGATGAAAATAGTTATTTGTATTCTAAGGCCGCAAAATGCTTTTTCGCGTTCCGAGAGAGAGATTATCGCCGAGGCCGCTCCGGCCGGGGCAAGATAATCTCGAGGTCGCGAAAACATTTCGCGGCCATAGTATACACAATATTTTTCGTGCAACCGTGAAAATTACATAATTTCAATAAACATTATGTCTCTTTAGAAAAGACAGTTAGTTTTTGGTTCGAAATACATTGTTATTGTCATATTTCAGAAATGTCAAATGCTGTAGTGGCGTTCAGTTTGCCGGCAGTCACTATGGGAACGGCCGTAAAAATTCAGTTTGCCGGCAGTCACTATGGGAACGGCCGTAAAAATTTTTGTCGGCCGTCACTCTGGGTAACGGCCGCAAAATATCATTTTGCGGCTGTTGCGGCTGCAAAATGCTTGTTTTGCGTCCGGTTGCACGAAAAACAAATTTATCAGAATATTGAAATGATCAAGCTGTTGGTATCTTAAGCTTAGTGGCAATACTTATCCTTGCCCACTCAAAAGTGGGGGCAATTATTCTCTACAAACTAAGTCCAACAACAACCTTACTGTTATAAGGTCACCGATATAGAGGGCCGCACTAAGAAATGACAGTACCAGGACAAAAAAAACTTTGGCGCCGCCCCTAGATTTCTAATGTTTGCAATTTACATAAATATCAAAAGAAAATTTTTTAATTACAAAAACAAGAAAAAATAAAAATAAATTCTATGCTGTAACTAAACTGAAAAAAAAAATAATAAAGTACTAGCTACATCGTAACTTTTTGTACTGGCCCAGTCAAAATTTATCATTAATTTATCATATTGAAGTTCTTTGGTCGTTTGTCGTTCAATTGTTATTATAGCCATGCTGCTTAATCTTTTCTGGCCCACCTAGGATCTTACATCTGATAGTTCGTTCACAAGACTCCGAAGTTATCGGAAGTTTCAGGAAAATTCTGAAGGCAATTGTCATATTTGGGTATCTAGTTGTCAAATGAAAGACATGAATAATAAATTGTGATGTTGTTTTTGTAATTTTATAACCTCAATTTGAATGAATCAAATTTCTAGCGCTTATTAATTCTAAATATAATTCACATCCATCGATGTCTTTATTATACCATGAACAAAATTAGACGTGGTTTTTTTTAATACTTCATCAGTTTTTCCAAGCAGAAAGCTAACCAAAAGAAAGTCGAAATCGTCAGTCACTACTTCCATTTTATCGAATCGAATTTGTCTTCTCCGTAAATTATCCACCCTGATTCTAGTGTTTATTCGAAAACATGTTCTGAATCTTATATTTTTTTTTTGTAACTTTTGTCTACCTCAATGACGCTAATGACCTCCATGGTCGATGCGTATCAATAGTAAAAAAAATATTCTTCTAACTTTGGCTTCACGCCTTTCTTTGAATTATGGAATATTATTTAACTTATTCCACAAGATTTGCGTATATAAAATCGAACTTGGAATTTCCGAAATAACTAATGTCGTTTTTAATGATCCTAATAGCGTTTTTGCAGTTGACAAATTCAAACTTTTGTTCTGAAACGATAAGTTTATATCCATAATCGAATTGTTTCGAAAAAAAGTTCGCTAAAGCTACTGTTTTGTCTATAATATCGTTCACAACTTCCATAATGCCTGCTAGATCGATAAATAAAGCATTCACGGCTTCATTTTCTGATGACCATCACTTCTTTTTAAAGAAATTTGTAATTTGTAATCTCTCGTCATGGTTCATAGTAATCTAAAATTATTGTAGATTAGGTATATTGAGGATTACAACACAACAGAGAGCTCTGGAAATTATTCTTATCAGAATAAAGTAAAATTTAACGATAAAATTAAATACTGCCAAAAAAATTTATTTTTAAAGGGGTCTCTTTATTCTGGCGCTCCCCTTTTAGTGCGATGTCAAAGTAGCTAGTAGCTAGGGTACCAGGGTCATAAGGCGAATGAGACAGCCAGGCAAGGCTCATCAATACCATTCATTAAACCGGTACCAATAAGTAATATGAATACAATACTTTGGTGCTCCGGAACCAACTTAAGAGGTTCCTTCCTTGTAGAGTATAAGGATCTGCTGGAATCAATGTTCATTTACAGTCATATCTATAGAGTGGACATCCATAAGTCCCCAAGTCAAGCCATGTATTCCAGCTCCTGTGCTACTGTCAGTTTTGGATCCGTCAGTGTACCAGACCGTTTAATTTCAGCATTTTTATGAATGTTTTAGCTTTAGTTTTAGTTTTAGGTAAGCACATCTCAGGCGTTTTTTCGAAATCATGTGGCATCTACAGCTTTCTCCATCCAGATGGATTTCCACATCATGATTTTAAATATGATAATAAATATATACCAGAGCCTATGCTCATATTATATGGTAATATGTTTGGGTTGATAAAAATTTATTGAACCAGGACTCGCTCCTTTCAGAATCAAATTGAATCTTCAAAGAGGGCCGCAACAAAGGAATGAACTGTCCATCATGTTTTATATCACATTATTTTGACAGTGGTGTTAAATATCTACTTTCTCTGTAGTTCTTATATGACTAACCTTCAAGATTGTGCAACTTTAATCTTACATTTATCATCTGTGTTATGTTAAAACTTTTCGCTAGACAAATAATCGCAAAGAATTCCGTCGCAAACAAACTGTAGCTAATTTCCAGGTCATTATTTATTATTATAGATATTATATAAGATCAGTTAGTGCTTTTTTCAAATTCTTTAAATTTATTTTATTATACTTTATAGTAATTTATTATAAAGTTGTGTTTTAATTGAAATCTTCAATAAATCTTAACATGATGTAATTATTATAATAGATGAGCTTTGAGTCCTTTTTTGATGAAACTACTTCACTGAAATGATGTAGGTAAATACAATTTATATTAAGGATATAAAATGGAATAGATTTCCACTGGAGATTTGACTTCTTTAAACGAAAGTATATGTATTGTAGTCCATAAACCACAGGGAGTATCGAAGGTCTAGATATTAATCCGGAGAAACAGTCTATATTCCAGTTTAGCATCATTAATAAACCGTATAAGTAGGACAAAAATAGCCTTTTCATTTTTGCCAGAAGTGAACATAAATTATTTTCCTAGATTTGTAAGAAGATTCCGTTCGAGCTTGCGTTGCAGCTTGCAAAAAACTTGGAGCACATGAAATGCAGCAGTTTTTCAGATTTGATTGCACAAAAAAATTGTCAATAAATTATATTAACAGTTTTAAATTCATTGAAGCTATCCAAAATTTAATTGCATAATATAAATGTTCACACCTTTGAATAACTTCCTCTTAGTTACGTTAATTTATTCTCTTCCAATCCAAGACAATTTTAACCTTCTAATAAAATATATGTGTACATAAATTCAAATAAACTAATATTGTTCCTTTAGACTGGGTATTATGGGGCGTCGGCGTTCGTATTCGTAATACTTATTATGAGCTTATTTCATGGTCATTAATATGGAATTTGGCTTTCTTTACTGAACTAATGGTTAAATATCAGGCAAATTTAGTAACACACCCAATCTGCAGTTTATCAATATTAATAATTGTATATTTTGTTTTGAATCATATATTATGAAAACTTAATGAGATTTACAGACATAATAAATAGTTCCATGACTAAGTGAATTTTTTGCACCTAAAATAATAACTTATTTAACTGCTGTATTGTTTTTAAACGCGGCATTGAACGTAAGTGATACTGAAACAATGAAAGATAATAAGTTGTGATCTTCTCGAGCACTGTAACGATTGATTAGTGAGATGAAGCTCAGTGGGTAGATACCAAGAATAGGCAGCTTTAGGCTTCATATTTCAAAATAAGTTACAGAGCTACAAGGTTTTTGTTCCATAACTTGGTACAAAATCAAATTTATAGATTTTTAAATTTGACACCCTATATTTTACTTTAAAACAAATATCCGCTCCACTTTACCACCACAGTAATTATGAGAAATTAAAGAACTTAACTTTTGACTCACCATTTATTTGATTCAAAAAATATTTGCAATATCATTTGTAAATTTTGATAATTATTGAAAACTTTTGGCTCAAATATATTATTATTATTTGCCTCGTATCCCATTATAAATGGTTTTGATTTGTTTACGATTTTGATAGATAATTGGTTATAGCTTTTAAAATACCCTGTATAACAGATAACAACCTTACATTTTCGTAATGGGAAAGTGAAAAAACAAATTTCAGATTTGAAGTGAAAACACAGTGTCCCATTAAAAGAGAAACAATTTTGATCTGTCACACCATGTAACATTTCAAGGAATGTTAAAATATAAAGCTCAAGGCTGTCTACAAATATCACTAGCAATTTTTTTTAGTATATTTTATATGATAACAGACATACTGAGCTTTATCACACTTATCAAACACCCTGTATGTAAAAGTACGCCGCATCAAGATGTTGGAATTAATTATATAGCCAGAACTTTAGTAAATCCTGGATATTTGCTTCTACATCTGCTTGTACACGCCCCCCCCTGTATCTGTATCTATGAAGTAGGGAGGGTGGGTGTAGGGTCACAGCACTTAGGCCACATGTGACTCATTGTACATCCTCCCGAGGAGTTGTCCTCCTAGGTCATAGTCCATCCTGTTCTTCCCAGGAAGGTGGACAGGTCACTAGGAAACATCTCCTTTATATCGGCAGGTGTATGCCAAGACTCAGCGATAGCTCCGCCGTAGTGATGAGCAAAGGCAAGACCAAGACCAAGACCCGGTTAGTCTTGGTCTTGTTCTTGCATACAAGGTCTTGGTCTTGGTCTTGCAGTCAAATAAGCGGTCTTGGTCTTGCAGGGTCCAGTCTTGGTCTTGGTCTTGGTCTTGGTCTTGGTCTTGGTCTTGGTCTTGGTCTTGGTCTTGCACCAAGACTCTTGCAAGTCTTGCACTTTTTTTGAAGATTTTTTCTGGAGTCCATTTTTACAAAAAAATGAATAAGTAAAAATAGTTTCTAAAATCATTAAAAGTAAAGAAAGGGACAGTCTTTCTCATTATAAAAATTTTGTTTTTTTATATTTAATTGTAGCGATAAATCAAGTATAAAATTTTTTTTTATTCATTTTGACAATTTTTTTAGAATATAGTTTTATAATGTATCAATGATGTAAAGACGTAAAACTATAACAATTTACAATAAAAATTTATGTATTTTAAAGTCACTGAATTTTAAGTCTCTCTATAAAAAATTATTCTTTCTTTGCTGGCCTATTAGCTGGGATTTGAAATAAACCAAAATTATTTTTAGTGTTGGTGATTAAAAAAAAATAGGTGTTTTTTTTAAGTTATAGGATATGGTAGGATACATTAATAGAGCATAGGTCAATATTTTAGATGGATATATTTAACAACAACTAAATACTAAGTTTTCATGACAGTTGAAAAAAACTGCATACAGCTAAAGAATAAAAAAACAGAACAAAATATAAAAATATTCCACCAAAAGTACCTAAGTATATGTATATGTAGGTTTTATTAATATACCCTATAAATTTTGACCAGTTGAGCGGGAACACCCTGTATATGAAAAAAATACTTCGTTAAAACAAGCAGTTGTGGTCAGTATATGTTGGGGAGGGGGAGGGTTTAAAATGATCTGCTCATCTTTATTTTTCGGGTAAAATGTTTAAAAAACGCAAGACCGCAAGACTCTTGCAGGCTTAGTCTTGGTCTTGCATAAGTCTTGCAATTCTAAGTCTTGGTCTTGCATAAGTCTTGCACTGCTCGGTCTTGGTCTTGGTCTTGCAGCCTGATGCTAGTCTTGGTCTTGCATTTTCTGCAAGACCAAGACCAAGACCGCAAGACCAAGACCAATCTCGCTCATCAGTAAGCTCCGGATACTCGCATGACAGTTTCATATTTCTGTTCACACATCCTACATAGAGGTGTGTCCGCTGACCCCATAGTATGGAGGTGTTTCCTTAGTTGACAATGGCCAGTCAGAAATCTTACTGTTAAGCGTAGGTTTTCCTGGTCATCGCCAAATATTTCTTCGGCGCCCGCTTCCCAGGGACGCTCAGGGTGATCATGATTTCATCCCATCTCTTAAGGGATTGAGCATGGGTGTAACGTTTGACCAGTTCCGCAATTGCCAAAGTCGTCAGGCAGTAGGTGTCACTGGGTCCTAAAATGTTTAGTCCAGCCACTTCCTTGGCTGAAGAATCGGCAATGCGATTACCTTAACTCTTGTCGTGCCCTTTAACCTACCTCAGGATAATATTGTTATCTGTCGAGGCGTTAGCTAAATCTTGGTGGATGGCACTCGAGTACTAGCCCCGATATAACACGTTGTCTGTTCAAGGCTACAAGGCTAATAGGGCTTGTCTACGATCAGTGCAGATTGTTATGTTTTTGCCAGAAATTTTTTCTGGTTAGTTATTTTGTGGCAATTGAGACACCAGCCAGTTCTGTTTGAACCACGCTGGTATTGTTTCCCATTCCCCACTTAATCCTAGTCCTAATCTGGAGTAAATTCCATTCTTTATGCGTCTATCCTTCCGATCTTCCTCCTTTTTTCTGCGTCTTTCTTTCTCCTGTTTGCGTTTTTCCTTCTCCTCTTCCATCTTCAAAAATCATATTGGTAGTCTGAAAGTATCCCATCGATGTTACCAATGCTACTTATAATTTCTACATGTTTCAGAATTCTAGACAGTACATGACTTTTCAATGACATTTCTAGATGATTCCAGACATGTTTTGTTTTTTTTTATTTATTTTTTTTGTCTACAATGTATTTGATGCAAAATATTGGAGAGGAGCTACTTCGGTTACAAAAAGCTCACAAAATTACTTCATGGTGGTCTTCTCCCATTCCTTAGCACCAGTATGCGACAGCTGACAGTTAGTCATGTACTGTCGAAATGATGATGGACCTTCAGAGGCAGACATACAATATTTCTATCCAAATAGAAGAGACTGGTGAAAATTGTAATAAAATCAATTTGATACACTTTCTAAAATCAAAACATGTTAAATAAAATTTGACGACTCATTGCTACAGTTTAATACTTTCATAATTTTGTTTCTTTAATCGTATAGTTTTTATTTATTCGTTATTCCAACAAAATTAGTTTACACTGAACGTCAAAATAATTCGGCCGTTGAAAATTTAACACATTCTCAAAAACCACTCAATTGATTTTTATGTTTTTTTTTTGTGAAATGCAGGCCAATTATTCTTTTATAGCAATACTGTGGTTGAAATTTTGATGAAGAGTTAACTGTGAAGATGTTCCCTACCCGAAATTTACAACGCCCTATAGTATGCAGTAACAGTTAAAGGAGGCACATTCTAACCAGCTGCCATTATCTCGCTCTACAAGTTCAAAGACGATTTCTTTAAAAGATGGTCTTCTGGCAAAAGCCATGATGATTAGAATATAAATTTTAACAATGCAACTGCATTTCAAGGTATTACAACTTTTGCTCACAAAAAAACCTCATCCAGCAAAGAGTCAGGAATTAATTCTCATTCAATCTACTTCGGCATTAGTATTAATTCCGTTAATTTCTTCCAATCCCATTTTTTATGCTTTTTTCCGTTTTCAAGCCATTATTGAGCCCAAAAATGCTCTAAATGAATATCGTGTTCAAGCGCTCCTTTAATAGGAGGACATTCTCTAATTTGAATATACAGGGTGTACCAATCTTACGACAAACTTCGGTATATGGGTTATTTTAAGAGATATCAAAAAATGTTATCAACAAAAATAGTAGATGCACTGAAGGTCCATATTTTAAAATTATATCGAACTATACAGAGTGCTGCATAACTCTGTTACAAACCAAACATATGATTTTTCAAACAGGAAACCCTGTAAATTATACCGAATTCGGATTGGTTACATTTTTTTGAAGCTTTTGATATGAGGTTTTGCCACGTTATACAGAGTCCTTCAAAAGACATGAACACGTTTATGTGAAAGTCGTAGGTAAATCAACGCTCTGTAGCTTGTACGTTGAAGAAAAAGATGTATTTTGCCAAACAGAGTTTCGTAACCTGATGCAATATCTACGTATCCCCTTAAATCTCAATTATCATTTCATATCATATCATATCATATCATTTGAACTATTTTACAGCATTGCACTGATGTTAACTGTGAACATTTTAAACATTTAGTTTAATATTACGGTTGGGATTATACTTTTGGTGGCTAGTTTTGCTTGAAATAAATAGTTCATTAAAATTTATTATTAATTAGGATTTTTTGTTACATACAACGGTTAATGCTTTCACATAATAGGTCAGTAGTTATATTTTACAATAAATATTACAAAATTACTGTGTTTTTATAAACTTTGGGTATAGGGAATGCTTGACAAAAATTAAAGTTACATAATCGAAGATTCCATTTTTGTTATGAAATACAGGGTGTTCCATTTGAAATAAGAAAGAAAATGACAGGTTCGAGTTTCCGTTCACCCTGTATATAGGAAAGAATATAATTGAAATTTAATAGGATACGGAGATATTGCATCATGTTACGAAGCTCTGTTTGGCAAAATACATTTTTTTTCTTCAACGTGCAACAAGCTACAGAGCGTTGATTTACCTACGATTTTCACATAAACGTGTCCATATCTTTTGAAAGACTCTGTATAACGTGTCAAAAACTCATATCAAAAGCTTCAAATTAATGTAACCAATCCGACTTCGGTATAATATACAGGGGTTCCCATTTGAAAAATCATATGTTTGGTTTGTAACGGGGTTATGCAGCACTCTGTATAGTACGATATAATTTCAAAATATGGACCTTCAACACATCTACTATTTTTGTTAATAACATTTTTTTGATATCTTTCCAAATAACCCATATACTGAAGTTTGTCGTAAGGTATTGGTACACCCTGTAGATTTTGTCAAGGCTGTTTGATACAATTGGGATCTTTACATCTATCACAAAAGGAAAAAAATTTCAATCGTGCACCCTTTTTTGCACAATAAATTGACGCAAACAATTCACCACAGCTTTTAACCCAAACATTTTTTATCACCATCTTCATTATAAACAATATCTTCCAGATTACTGAATTTTTTTATTGCTAATATTAATTTAATTTGATATTCTGAGTTTAAATTTTTTTTGTATTTTAATTTGTCTAAACGCTACGCCAATTGAAACGGTATTCGTTTAGTATCATTAACCTTCGGCTAATACTCATTAGTATGACAAGGGAACTATCGACGAAAAGGAAAAGTAAAATGTGGTTCACAAAAAATAATCGCCCAGAGCTGTTCTATAACTATGAAAGACATTATAGAGTTATTTTATCAACAGTTAGCAGTTAATAATGTTATATTTTTGCTTTGCTGTAAAAGTGACACACCTAATCCGCCTTCTTATTTTTTGTTTGAGCTTATCCTGTTCTATTCAGGTACCCTTAAAATGCGAGCAATGTTGATCTTTAGTGAAAGTAAATTCAACAAATATGGGTAGATATTTCTTCACCAAAACTACTAATGTATCATTCAATAAAACGCGAGTACAATATGGAAAACTTGGTAGCTTATCTACGTGCTATTCAGTATCTACACAAAGTTTAATTTATTACCAAAATTGTTTTTTTTATATATATCTTTACTGTAGTAGTACTTAATATTTAAATATCTATTGTTCATTTGGTAGCGCTAATAACCTAAAGGGTTGATGCGCTTTATTTTTCGTAAATAAAAAAAAAAAAAAAAAAAAAAACGCGACCTCTAGATTCCAGGTTATTAGATGAAGCTCACGCAGACGACATTGTTATATTAGCACAAAGTGAAAGAGAACTACAACAAAACATAAACTTATGAAATGGAACAATGAAGGAGTACGGTATAAGAATAAACACGAATAAGACTAAAACTATGGTGATTGGTAATAAAACAGAAAAGATAAAAATATGTATTGAAGATAAAAGTATAGAACAAGTATGTTGGGGTAGAGATATATCAGGGAGGAGCTCAGGAAGCCGAAATAAACAGAAGAGTTCAAAAATCAAGTACCTAGTCTATATTATTCTATGAATGAAAACTCAAAATCTGAAGGACAACTAAACTAAAGGTCTTCAAATCTGTGTACAGACCAGGGGTGCTATTCTTGACATCGTTCGCAACGTTAAGCCTGCGAATGCTCCCTTTGCGAATATTTCCTAAAAATGATATTCTCGAGCACCCTTCGCAAATTCATACAAATGGTATTATTCTACTGCTCAAATACATTTGACAACAGCGCAATTCAGCGTCACTTGACGCTGGTTGACGTTACAAATGACATTTTGTTAAAGTTTCGAATGTAAACAGAGATGTAAAATAAAGCTATTCGAATGTTTTACGTTTATTAACTCATTCTATGAAAATTAATTCTATAGTCAATATTAATACCAAAATTAAGAGGCAAGCAAAAAAGAGATTGTTATTGGAATTAATGGAAGAAAATCCAAAACTAACATAAGGAAAATTTTCGAACGATTTTACTCTGAAAGCTGCCCAAAGATTGATTTTCTAAATTCCCCAAATTGGCTATAAATTGTAGGTCATCCATTCCAAAAAATATTTATCAAACCTCGAATAATATTACTTGTATTATTATAAGGATATAAGTATAATAATGATTTTAATTTTAACTTTGAGTGTCGAAATATATATATATTTCACAAAAACAGCTTATGCATAAAAAGTTCAGGATCATAACCTATTAAATATCTATTGAATCGCATACGCAAGTAGGTTGCGATCAACAAGCACCACTCGTTTTAAAATACGCATAATCGCATAGTTACGGATGGTCAAGAATACCATAAGTCATTGTCAGTCGCAGAATCATGAGATGCGCACGACCTTAAAATATGCGAGCGGTCAAGAATAGCGCCCCACTGTGTTAACTGTGGTGTTAACGCATGGCGAATAAGTGCGAGTTGTACAAAACACTTGAGCTTGGTTTAATGATAACTGATGTTTAGACTGTGGCTGATTGATGTATTTATGATCAACAATTACGTCAGTCTCAACATCAGTCATCATTAAACCGAGTTTAGATGTTTTTTTACAACTCGCCCTAAGAGGAGTAACAAAAAATATAAAGCCGCGTCCACATTATGTCGAATGGTGTCGATCGACATGGTCGATCGACAATCGACTACTGTAAAACTGCGTCCACATTATGGATCGACAATGTCGGGCGACACCATTCGACATAATGTGGACGCGACTTAAGATAAGAAACACAATAATTAGAGAAAAACTAGAAATACAGTATATGAGAAAATAGCTGAAATATTACAGAGGAAAGGAGAAACTTGGATGGAAGCTAAACTGACAGAAAGAAGTGGAAATAATTTATAAATGAATGAAAATATCACACAACACCACAATGTGGCAGAAGAGTTATTTGATTATATGTATATTATGTAAATTTATGTAACATTCAATTCAAATCAATAGTGTGATCAATTTGGTAATTTGGAATCGTTAGTCCAGTGTTCGTTGTGTTATAGTTTTGTTGTTGAAAAATTTGTTTTTTTTTAACAACAAAAGTTGAAGTTCGTAACAGTGTTAATATTGAAATAAACACTTCACCATTACCAAATTTATGTAGGTTTTATATATTTAGTAATAAACAAGAAATATTACATTAAATGTTGTTCCACATTAACTTTATTCGTTTGCTTAATTCAAACTCACAAATATATTATATATTATACACCATTGTTTAATCATAAGAACAAATTCCAAAAATTAATGAATGTTGATACAGACATATTGTACTGTAATTTCTGGAGTAAATAATAATACATAATAATATAAAAGTAAATATAAAGTAAATATTCAAATGACAGATAGAATGCAGCCCATGAAAATTATCCGAATTTGTAAAAATCATCAGAAGGAGACCGAGTTGTCTAAATAAAAATCTTGCCTTTGACCCTAGCCGTTTTATACAATATGTCCCCCTAAGTTTGAATCATATGAAAAACTTTTTTATTATTAATTTTAGGAAGGAAAGTTATTCTTCATAAAAAGCTCTGCATTTTCCAAAACCTAGAATACAGTCTTAAAATATCAAAATTTTCGGTCCTAACTACGAGGTTTGTCAAAAAATATTAGTTTCACTCAAGAGTAAAGTACTTTTAAATTTGACAATATCCAAAAATGATATTGAAAAAAGTTAGAAACTACGATTAAATATGTAATTACATCGATTTAAATCGATACTTCAGATTATTTTATTTTCCACTGATGTTTCTATTTTGAATGAACATTTATCTCTTGTGATTACGAAGCACATGAAAATCTTTTAGGTTTTCCATGTTTTTTTAATAACTTCACGTTTAAAACGCGAAATAAGTGCATATTCATTTATTTTCCAAATAATAAAATACATTCAAACACTAAGTTATTAAATTTTTGATCATATTAATGTTGGGAAAAAGCAGATTTAATTTTTACTCATACTAATGCTTCGACATATCCAACTATTTTTAGTAACATTTTTTGATATTGTCAAATTGAAAGTACTTTCTATTGAGTGAAACTAACATTTTCAAACAAACCTCGTATATACGACTAAAAATTTGATATTTGATGACTGTATTCTGGGTTTTAGATAATGCAGAACTTTTTATGAAGAACAACTTTATTCAATCCAAAAATATCCTGTTAGCAAATTCCGATCATTATCTTTCACATTGACATCACTGAAACAGACACTAAAATTGATTGGTATTGACAATTTAATTCATGTATAAAAAATCGCATATGCCACAGTGCAATTGTCACTTTGACAGCGGCAAAAGTTAGCTTTAACTTTTACAGCGATAAATTAACTCCAATGTTGAAATGTCATATACCTGGAAATGTTATTGTCACTTTGACATCGATAAAAAAGGTGCATCCTTTTTTATCGCGATAAAAACTCTTCCTCAATATCTAGTAAGCGGACGTCATTTTTACACAGTGACAATGAGTCGCAAGTTTGGTTAATAAAGATAATTATTGTTGTTGTTCATTCATATATTCTGTCGTTAATTTATCTTGCCAAAAAACACTCGAGCTTTCCTTTTATCGGATAAATTTCTCTTTAACTCAAAATTTTGCCAATCACTAAATTTGCTCGAAAAACTGACATAGGATAAAATCGCTCCACCTTCGGTGTCGCGATTTTATCATGTCAGTTTTTCTCGTAAAATTAGTGATTGGCAAAACTGTTTCGTTGCAAAGAGAAATTTATCCGATGAAAAAAAAGCTCTTGTGTTTTTACTGTTGATAAATTAACTCTAATGTTAAAATGTCATATACCTGGAAATGTTATTGTCACTTTGACATCGATAAAAAAGGTGCATCCTTTTTTATCGCGATAAAAACTCTTTCTCAATATCTAGTAAGCGGACGTCACTTTTATACAATGACAATGAGTCGCAAGTTTGGTTAATAAAGATAATTATTGTTGTTGTACATCCATATATTCTGTCGTTAATTTATCTTGCCAAAAAACACTCGAGCTTTTCTTTCATCAGATAAGTTTCTCTTCAACTCAAAGTTTTGCCAATCACTAAATTTGCTCGAAAAACTGACATTAGATGAAATCGCTCCACCTTCGGTGTCGCGATTTTATCATGTCAGTTTTTCTCGTAAAATTAGTGATCGGCAAAACTGTTTCGTTGCAAAGAGAAATTTTTCCGATAAAAAAAAGCTTACTGTTGACATTTATACACTAGTGGTTTTGTCACTTATTCATTTGTTCATCAATAACACTGTTCCTAGTATGAATTCCAATAACTGCGTTTTTAATAATTGTACATTAGAATAAAAATGTGTTTAATTTTAATGTTTCATAAATAAAGTTTGCATTGATATGTTTCCAAATTTCTCATTCATTAAATTGTCCTGCCGAATTACACTCGAGTTTTGTATTGATATTGGGTAAATTTGTGTTGTTCAAATTCTAAACTGTTTCCTTTAGCAATTTGACTCAAATAACTGTCAACCTAAAAACACTCCACCTTCGGTGTCGTGTTTTTAATAGTTGACAGTTATTCTCGTCAAATTGCTAGGAACCAGTTTCTCATTAAACAGCCCAAATTTATCCGATAAAATACAAACCACTTGTGCAATTATAAGTGATAAAATCATTCGGTCATATTTATTATTTTGATTAATTTCACAATTACTAATGTACAATCGAACATTGGCTGGTTACGATGACCTTTCTTTCAGTTAACAAATTTTCCGAGGCCCTTGTTTGCTTCTGTTGACTATTATTTGTGTTCAAGTTCAATGAGTAATTGTCATATGAAAGAAATTCAGTCCTCGTAAATGATGAATTATTAATTCAGTACCACAAGATATTCTTTTCTTTACTTTTCTATTGTTAATTATTACACTTGATGATGCTAGACGTACCTATGGTATCGTCCGTTAGATTTTCCAATTACAACGAGCATTGATTTAACAAAATTGAGTCAATTTCTCTTTTTATATTTTCTCGGTGAAAATTCATCGAGTTTATCTTTGTAAAAGTGCATTCCTTGAGCAGCTTAAACTGCATATTAATACTACTACTTAAACCAGTTGTTTTTTTGCATAATGAATTTGATTTTGAATGATATTTGCAGAGGACTAGGTTTGTTGCAACTGCAATCGTATTGAGTACAGTACTAGCTTGTGGCTGTAACCATGCTGTAACGACCGTTGTTGACTTGAAACTTGGACAGGTGTACCTAAGATTACGACAAAGGTATAACTCTCCTCTTTTTTAGGGATTTGTTGGTAGAACGAGGTCACATGTAGGTCTCGTATAGTGAACGAGTAAGCAGTGACATTTCTCTACTAGTTCTGTGGTATGTAGTTTGGCAAGTTTATCTGAAGCTACGGAAAATCGGTAAGAGGCGAGGCATATATGTCATAAACGTACCTACGGTACCTATTTTACCAAGTAAAATTGAAAATACAAAGGTAACTGACAATACCAACGCCACTGGATAAATCAATATCAGTGAGGGGGAACAACACACACACGCGCTTGCCAATAAGAAGTCAGCTCCCGATAAAAATCACCAATTATGTTATTCGGAGGGTGTGGTATTTATGGTTTTCGTACAACGCTGCCAGAGTTTGAAGAATCCCGTAGTAAATTTGGAGAAGTGCTCATCTTTTAACATTCTTAAATTGAAAAAATAATGTTGATAGAAAAAATCCAAGGAAACAAGCACATTAAAGAATTAACGTTTAATCATATTGTTGATATTGTTAATGATAAAAAGTCCATTTTTTATTATTATCACTACATATTTAGCACTTTAGTTTTTCCATAGTTAAACGTGGCAATATCGAATGTTTTCGACTGTATTCCTTTCACGGCTTCAGATAAACTTGCCAAATTATAGGTATTATTTTATCTACGGTTTTAGCCATTGAGCGTTGTTTGTGTTTTTGATTCCCCAGTTTAGTTTTTGATTAAAATTGTATTGCTTGTTATTGTGACTATTTTATTATTAGGTGAATTGTTCTTTATCTAGTGTTCACTGTTTAGTATTTTGTGTATTTTTCCAATCTACAGCAGCTCAAGGCCCCTAAGTGCCTGCATTGTATTTTTTATAAAGTACATATACAGTATAAAGCACTCTTACCTTGTAGTCATTTTTTCTGTGATATTCTGTATTTTTGAAATAATTACAAACCTAATTGAATTAATACAGATTCACTTGAATTATTTAAATTCATTGTGAAATCCAAGCTGAAGATACTGTGCCCAATATTTAAATAATACCTACCTACTACGAATATATTTAACAGTTTCCATAAGCATTTCCCTATGGAAGAAGTTTTTTAAAATTGAAGTTGGTTAAAAATTATTTAAGATTAACAATGATTTTTAGGAATTCACGTTTAGTTTGTTTTAATTTTCAAATAAATTTCAAAAAAATTGACAATGAATAAGACGTTATTCTCTATACTTTTAAGCAAATGACAAAAATAAGGGGCATCTACCAAATTCGACCTTGCACAATTATGCTTTGTATATTTTTTTGTGTCCCTACGTCCTCACGTTTAAGTTCACATAACGAAAATTTTATTAGAAATATGAAAGCTCCGCAACATGTAGGTAGCCAAGCGGTCCAAGCGGATTTTGGTTCACGTACTACTCTATAAACTTCGTCAGTACTGAACTGGGATTTTTATCCGATATTTTAGTAGTAGCAACCGAATTTCAATAAGGAATTGTACGGTCATAAGTAATTTGAGGATTCTGAGATTTTTATATAGTATTCATAAAGCTTCAAATTAGACTTCTTATCAATTAGTTTTTTCATTTAATCCATATTTAATTCTTTACAAGGGCTTAATATGTGTAATTACCTCATGATTGGTATTTTTTTCAACAAAACTTGGTTAGCATTTCAAAGTTTTTATTCGATGAGAACTCTTTAAGTTCAACATTAATCTACATGATATATTTTTTTCTTAATTTTCAATACATCCATTACCTCAAAATTCTTTGCCAAAAATATTTCCATATTTTGTCAAATCGCTGCCGATAGATTCCCCTTAATACCCTCAATACAGATGTGTGTGGTTATCATTGGAACCTGCCAGATTATGAAATGATTCGTTGTCAGAAACGCAGGTTTTGATAATATGAATCATACATCAAATAACAGTCTTTCTGCAACCGATATGATAGAATTTAGTAAATTAATTTTTGTTAAAATAATGAAATGAGAAGCATTAGTACATTTGAATTGATGTTTTAGGTTTTAAAGACATCTCATCAAATTACTAATACCAAATTTGATGTTACAAATTGTTTAGAAGAATTATTTTTGTTAAAATTTGTTTCAGTTAAAATTGGGCCTGATACCAGCTTCTTTCTAAATTTAAAATACCCATAGTATTTATTTTGTTCATTTCGATCTATTTTTAAACGAGACAAATTTCAATATGTTACTCTATCTCATAAATAAAGCGCTGACATACTGTATCAACCATGAACTATATAAAATTTAAATTAGTGAAAGTAATTTTCAATATTTTCATACTTTAAACAGTTTCGAATGATTTTGAAAACGTGCTCTTTAATTTGTAAGTAGCTATTAAAATTCAAATGGTGGGCTAATTAAATAATGTATTTATTATCTAACCAAGATTTGAAAAATTTATAATTTTATCATTTTTATAGTTTAGTTACGAGATAATCTATATATTGGATATTGTTAATTATGTAACTTTTAATTACATTCAAGTCTGGAGTTAAAAAGATATGAAAATATAAACAAAAATGGTAATTTTTTTTCAATAACGTGAACTCTATAATTCAACAGAGAATGAAAATAATACTCAAACTAGATTAGAAATACTTTATATTAAATTACTTGACCACAGTTTCCTGTAGAAAATTGTCATTTTAGTAAACATTTTACAGTTTTTCCGAGTTTTCTTCGCTTCTAATTATCCAATCACTTCGTAGAAACATGTTTTGTGTTTGTATCCGTTTTGTATGATTTATAATAATTCATTTTTACTTAATAATCTTCCGTATTATTAATGGAAAACTTATAAAAGGACGTTTTTTCGTTTTAAAATATAAAACAATTTCGAGAACAGCAATTACGAGATTCATACTACGTAATGTCTTCCACATGATGGTGCAGTCCGTTTTCTATTAGGATTTTTGTAATAAAAATTCACCTATTGCTTGGCCTAGAAGCGTTAAAAATATGCCGATATTGTATATTCTGTAAGCAAATAATCAATTTTAACGCATTGTTAAATATTAGACAATCTGCTAACTCCATTTTACTATTCTGTATGCATAATGTAAGCTTTAAAATATTTATGAAAAAATCCTAATTGGACACATACATGTTAAAATTTAAATCTTAACCTTGACTATGTATAGATTAAAACATTTCGAAAAGCGAAAACTTTGTCAAACCACTTCTTATAGAATTGAACCTGATAGAGACGTTTCCTTGTATTATGTCATTCGTTGGCTTCTGTCAATCCCGACGAGGTAAAAGAAAAAGGAGG
>CAJUYG010000968.1:86720-108888 GCA_910591675.1 Galerucella calmariensis | reverse complement strand
TTTTTTTTAAAGGAGCCGTCTCTTCGCCGGCACCACCTCAACCTCTTGGGCGTATTGTGGATTCTCCTAATGTTCTGACTACAGCCTATTCAGCCAATCCGTTCCCTGTATTAGCTCATACAGGTTCTTTACTGGTTGGTTGTAGAAGTCTTCTGGAGTCATTTGGGGTCTTCCATATAGTTTTTGCCTCCTGTGGTCCAGCGTCTCACAGTTGCATAATATGTGCAGAGCTGTTTCGGTGTCCTTTTTGCATCTCCTGTATGTGAGGTCTCCGTTATACAGTCCTATTTTGTTCAGGTGCTCCTTTGTGGAAAAGTGTTCCGTAAGGAGCCCCGTTATAGTGCGTAGTTTGTTCCTTCTCAAAGAGCAGTTCTTTTGCTACTTTTTCTGATGGTTCTTTCATAAATTTCTTCCCATGTGTTTGCCTGGGTGTATTCTTCCAATGTTTTTTGTGTTGTTCTTTCACCCACCCTTTCAACGATGACCTAGTGGAGCATCTGGGGATGACTACAGATGGTTCGGGTCCGTTCATCAGTGTTGACGATCCTGCTCTTGCAAGTTAGTCAGCATTTCCATTGCCAGCGATTCCTTTGTGACCTGGTACCCACTCCAGTGTTACACTGTTTCGAGTCGCCAGTCTTCTAAGTTCTTCTCCGCATTCCCATACCAGCCGAGATGTTACCTGTATATTAACTTGGGAGCACCTATTTAAAAAAATGATAGATGATTGAAAATTAAAGCTTTTATTAAAACAGAAAACTAATCTCATAAAAGTAAATTTAACCTCTTTATTCTTTTAGCTAAGTTATTCACAATTGTTGAGGAATCTATTTCTATATCCACATCCCGATGAATACTCATAAGCGCTAATCCTGTAAGCCGTTCGTCTCCCATTTTGTTCCTTAAATACGTTTTCAGCCGTTTAAGTGTGGAAAAACTACGTTCAGGCGTGGCAGTTGAAACTGGAAGTGTTGCCAAGATTTGAAGAAGCGTCTTAATCGTCGGGAAAAAAAGTTCATCACATCGATCCATAGCTTCTAAGGCAATAGAGGGCTTCTCATGATTGCACCAGTGGTTGTGCCAAAGCTCATACTCGCTTACCACAACTTTCTTTTCAGCTTCACTAAGAAATATTTCCCCTATTCTTGAAATACATCTCTTTGCTTTGTGACTATTTTGGGTCCGGTCAGGTAAAATCAACTGAATTAATGAAATTGTTTCTTCGTTATGCTTAAAACGAGCTTCAATTTCGTTGTCTACATGTTCGATAAATGGGTAAAATATGTTCCGCCGATAGTAAACTTCAGCTGTGTCCCCTGGTACATTACTGCGGTTGATTTGTCTTCCAGTTACTCTTGGAACACTTATATCAACTGAACTTAACTTTTTTCACACTTGGCAGGCGCAACTACTATAAGTACTTAGAAATTGAGTTTCTTAAAGCTTCAGATCCAATATTGATGTAATGTAATTCAAATATTGCGGCAGTATGTTATTAAAAAATTATTGTATTTTATTTGGGGGGGGTGGACCCCCAAAACCCCCCCTTATATACGTCCATGAACTATTATAATTCTGAGAAGGATCTAAACTAATTATTGGAGCTGAATTAATTCCATCTTTTAGAAAATAGACGTTTATTACTTCATATATTATTTAACAGTTTTCTATGACATATGATAAAATCAACAAGTCTAATACAAAGGTCACAAAAATAACCCTATAAATAAGAGTATTACCCTGTATGTACAGTGCATTCTGAGATATTTCATACAGCGTGATCCATTTATACTGAAACTTAAATAGTAAAAGACTGACTAACTTTATTTTTTCTTCAAAAAATTCATCGATCCTTATTGTTTTCAACTGATAACACTATAAATAGTATTATTCCTCTGAGTGTTTAGTGTATTTGGAGATATTACATATAGTCTGATCCATTTATAATGAAATTGAAATAGTAAAAAGTGGTCTATATAACTTTGCTTTAAAAATTTGCTCATAGTGATTGTTTTTAACTAACAACCCCATAAATAGTAGTATTTTTCTGTATGTACAGTACATTCGGAGATATTTCATAAAGTGTGATCCTTTTATATTGAAACTTGAATAGTGAAATACTGACTAACTTAATTTTTCTTTAAAAAGTTCGTCGATCCTTATTATTTTTAACTGATAACACTATAAATAAGAGCATTCTTCTGAATATATAGTGTTTTCGGAGATATTACATACAGTCTGATCCACTTTTACTGAAATTTGAAGATTGTAAAACTGTCTAATTAACTTTTGCTTTAAAACTTATACTTGCACTGCTTGTTTTCAACTAATATCCCCTTTAAATAGGATTATTTCACTGAATGCACAGTGTATTCGGAGATATTGTATACAGTATGATCCATTTATCCTGAATTGAAATAGTGAAAAGTGGTCTATATGATTTTGCTTCAAAAATTTGTTCATTCTGATTGTTTTTAACTGATAACCCTATAAATAGTAGTATTCCAGTGCCAGTGCAGATACTTTCAATTAAAAATTGTCCTTTGTTGGTTAGTGAATATACATAACTGGAAAATTGAATACCTACAATGATTATTATACTATTTATTGATTTAATATAGATAATTATATCTATTAGTTTTTTTCAATGGTCAATAAAACTTAATCACAACAAAATAAGTAGTTCTTCCTGGCAGTTAAAAAAATGTGTAAGTGCTTATACATACGTGTAACGCTATAAACAGATGTTTTATAATCAGCACTTTGTTACAGGTAGGTAGTCATAAATATGAATAAGTATCGTTTATAGAAATTAATAAAATAATTTTTTAACGTTATACCTTGTCTGGCGCTATACCATAACAGGATGCAGGATATATAAACTCATCCTAAAAACTCAATCAATATCATCAAATGCTGCCCTTTTTTGTACTACAAATACTTTGTCCGAGTAGCTATATCTACCCCAGAAAATAATGCCGTATCTTAAAATGGATTCAAAATTGGCAAAATAAAGGATCTTTGATGTTTCATAAGTAATACTGCTCAGTTTCTTCGTTTCTTTCAATAGAAGTAAGTGAGATAGGTGTCATTTAAATTTAAAAATTGTACGGTCATTAGTAATATATGCATGTATATTCGTGTTTTGTAAACCATAAACAGAAATATTTTTTATATTTCCGAAGAAGAATAGTATATTATACACCAAGGTGGTAAAGACCGAGCAATAAGGTGCGAGATTTATAAATGTCTTCAACACCATGGTGTATAGACAATTTTTTCCACTACCAGCCAAATTTAAGACAAAAATTAAAAATAATTCACAAACGCACCACGAGAAGCGTTGACTCCGTCGTCTTACTGACAAAAGTACACTGTCAGTTTTCGATATAGTATGAACGTACTCGTTATGTCATCAGTCATTTTTGGTTGAGCGCGAATTTTAAACTAATGGCATTTTTATTCAAATAATTTCATCTTGATTGATAGGTAATTTCAAGCAGCAAATGAAGACAATCTCCTGGGTATACAAAATTATGTTGCACAAGTTTTTGTTGAACTACTATCCCTAAATTCTCAAAATATTTGAATTTGTCCATTATTGAAAATTATTAACCGCTAATAGAAAAATTCAACTTCTCAGTTGGCCAAAAGGAGCAATAATTATCAACTAGTAGTAGAAAAAAACCATTTTTATTACATTAGTGGCAGAGGCAGAAAATTCCTTCTTAATTCTATAAATTTTGCACCATCTTCCATATCTTCTTAAACGAGGTTATTCAAGATTATTTCGTTAAGATGGTCCACATTCTTGTCGAATAAAAAAACACACGAGGCAATACTGATAACCTAAAGCACCAAAGCACCAAATTTTGAATTTTGAGACAAGAAACCATTACAGGAGATCTTCTCCCAAAAATTCAAGAATACCTGTTCTGATAAGATTGGCAAGTTTTGCTGAATACAGTTATTCGTAACGTGATAGAATTTCCGTTGCAGCCGTTCAGGTGAAGTTTTCAGCCCACAAATTTATCATATCTGCTATTTCTATAGAACTTCATTTCCTTTCACAAGGATCTGATTGCAGTTTTCATCGTATAGAATCACGGGCTACTCCGTGTTTGTTGAACTCTTTTGAATTAGTCAATAATAACTGGAATTTTTCTTGGGAAAGCCTACTTTTTAGGTTTCGCCTGGTTTTGTTCATAGCTTCTTTACACTGTGTACTCTTCTGCTCTTCTCATGTTCAAATCCCAATCATTTAATTCGCCAATTATTTATCTGTCCGATTTCTATCTAATTGATACTTTCCAACATTGGAAATATCCATAAATACTTTCCATACACATTTTTTATGGTTAACAAAAATCTTGGGTATATTTGATTCCATAGTTTTATTAAAATTCTCGTCAGTGTAACCACCGAAACGTGACATTTTAAAACAATAAATATTTAAAACGTCAAAATCGAAATGAATCAACATATTATATCCAAAGCAACGTGATAGAGTTGGGATATAAAGTTGTTTGATTGGTTGTTCTCAATCAGATGACAGATATCAATGGATTTCAACTTAAGCGAAAAATTTCCAATAAAACAAAATTCCATTGTCAATAAAATCGAAAAAGGTGTTTTTAGTTCCCAGGGATTTAAAGAATTTTATTGAAAAGAAAAGTGGGACGGAACAAAAGACCTTCTTTTCAAAAAAGTATTAACAGCAATTTCGAGACAGTGACAATACGACCTACCAGCGTGTTATTGATCGTTTGATTTATGAAATCCGCCATAAGTAATCATTGTTTCGCTTCGATGAACAAAGTGAATATAAAGTATAAGTGCTTGGTGCTATTGGGGATGAGTTTGAGGTAAGGGTTTTGTAAAATTGAATGCTCATATGATAACCTCCTAACACATTACGTTGGAAGAAATGGAAAAAAGGCAGGTCTGTGATTAATCCTAATCAAAATATCACAATAATAAACCGTTTGAATGTATTACAGACGTTAACCCAAGTCTTATGAAAAGTGAATATTATATTCCTATTGTTACATTTATTTGAATAATACAAAAATATGCCTAGATACACCTAAAAACATCAGCATTTTGAATATTATCAGGTATTTTCAGTTAGAAAAAGAAGCTGGTAATTATTAATTTCATAGCCTTTTCGAATTTGGGTGAATACAATTCTGATGATTTTGTTTATTAAATTTGAGGTTAGCTATATGTCAAAATAGCAAATAAAATACACGAAATACCCAAAACCTGGATATTTGTCACAAACGATGACGCATACCGGATATTTTGGAGCCGCTTGGTGTTTCTCGGAGCGATGGAAAGCGAGTGGATGGAATGACACGTTCCATAGAGAATGGCCAGAGAGCTGTGACACATGCCTTCATCCATAAAAAAGACATCATAAAATGCAGGGAAGGCTGCATATATTGGAGAGCAGAAAAAACATAGCAAATACATAAACCTAAAAGACATACATTTTTGTTCCATGTGCTGTGGAAACTTTCGGCTTTTGGGGTGATGGAACAAAGAGTCTGGTCGCTGTAATAGGCACAAAAGGGTTCGGAGTTTCATCACCCAGAAGATCGGAATTGCCATACGTGGAAATGCTGCGTCTGTGCTTGGAACACTTTTGGATGAGTTGGGTTTGGGAGAGTTTTTTTGTACAGATAATGTTCTAAATATAAGATAAGTGTATCTGTATTTGTAAATATCTGTAAAGTAGGGAGGGTGAGTGTCGGCTCACAGCACTTAGGCCACATGTGGTCCTTGTACATCCTCCCGAGCAGTTGTCCTCCTATGTCATCGTCCATCCTGTAATTCCCAGGAAGGAGGACAGATTTCCTTTATATCGGCCGAGACTCACCGAACACATACTCTCTTACCGACGATAACTCCGCACCCTCGCATTGGACATGCCATACATTTTCATCTTCCTGTTCACATATCATGCATAGAGGTGTGTCCACTAGCCCCATAGTATGGAGGTGTTTCCTAAGTTGACAGTGACCAGTGAGAAATCCTACTGTTGATCACCCAAGGTCGCCCAGGGTGATCCTGGTAAGACTGTATCCTTTGATTCCATCCCACCTTTTGACGGATTGAGCATGGGTGTATTGTTTTGCTAGTTCCGCAATTGTCGGAGTCGTCAGATCTTATCACTGGGTCCTGAAATTTTTAGTCCAGCCGCTTCCCTGGCTAAAGAATCGGCAATGCGATAACCTTCACTCCTATCGTGCCCTTTAACCCACCTCAGGATAATATTGTTATCTGCCGAGGCGTTAGCTAAATCTTGGTGGCACTCTAGTACTAGCCCCGATATAACTCGTTGTCTGTTCAAGCCTATAGGGCTTGTCTACTGTCAGTGCAGATTGTTATGTTTTTGCCAGAAATTCCTTTTCTGCTGGTTAGTTCTTTCGTGGCAATTAAGATTCTAAAAAATATTCAATAACAATTAATAGGCACTTTGTAAATTATTAATAACAATAATAACTATTAATTTTGAGGATTTTAACAATACTGATAGTTATTTAAATCTTGTAAATAGTAATTTTCAGCATTTAGATTTGTTTTAATCAATTTTATATTCAATATACCTAATGTAAATACACTCAACCATCTGAATTATAAATGAATATATTATTTGTTCCAAATCACTCATTCTCTCCAAATTTTCGCACCTTCACACATAACCTGATAAAGTTTAAAGTGTAAACACAACACTGGTGAAAGAAAAGAATTTATGAAAACTTAATAATTAAGCAATTCATTCTCTAATTTTAGTTCGCGAAGTGTATTTTTGGAAGATGTTGATAAACATCCAGGCGCCGCCGATGCAATCGTATGATATCATTTTTTTTGACACGTTCCGTTGTGGACAAAATCTATTTTTAAGAAGAAAATAAATAGATCCCGACTTTCGTTGATCTTTTCTACAACATTTTTCACGGTTATAATTTTTATTTTTATTTTTTTTGGCTTAGAGAATGTGAGATTAAAAAATATATACAGAGTGGACCAAAAGTCTGGAATCGGCCAATTATATCGTAAATTGTTAGTTCCAATTGTGCAAAGCTTGACGTAAGGGATATAGTGCGAACTTAACCAGACAATTAACGTTTATTTACGATAAAAAGACGATGACGTCATTTTTAGTTACTTTCCTGCTTATCAGAATAAATATTAATTTACCAACCGTAAATACAACTTATCGTTAACAGCCAGGGCAATTTACAGCTAACGGGTTGGCAAAACTTCAAGACGTTGTCAGATCAACAGGTAAAATTCCCCAGCATGTTTTGACGTTTATTGACATTCGATCATCGTTTAATGTTTACAAGTTTTTTTGGTGCTTTTAAATTCATTGCTTCTTTAAGATTAAAAAAAAACACTTATTTTCATTACTAAATATTTAGGCAAATCTGCAGTGTGTAGTTATAAAATGCCGAAGCAGCTGAACAGTAAATGTCAAGAGATGGTAACATCTTTGTTGAGCTATTTTGAACGAGAATGCCGAACTGGGGGCCCGCTTACTGCTGTAAGAGACGTAAGTAATAGTATTCGCTATTTGTATTCCTTATTATTAATATTATTCTTACATATTTACATGTAAATGGTTAAATGTTTTAAATGTTAGGTTAGGTTAATTAAACTTGATCTTTCATAAATTGAAGTTATTATATTGTAGAGAGTTGCAGAAGCTTTACAACTTAGCGTTACGATTGTTAACCTTATTTCCGCCAAGAATATTAGAGATGAACAGCCCAAAAGCCCACCTAAAAAGAGACAACGCATAAAACCTACTGTTGAAATTGATAACTTTGATCAAAATGCTTTCCGAAATGTTATATACGAAATGTATAGAAACAGTGAGTATATTGAATTTACTTTTTTATTCTATTCTAACACAATATTTTTTCATAGGAACACATAACCTTGAAAACTTTTAGTGAACTTGGAAGAACCTGCCACAATTGTAATGGATAATGCAAGTTATCACAGTACAGTGATCAATAAAGTACCAACAACAGCTACCAAAAAGGCTGATATACAGAACTGGTTGATACAAAATGATATTCCTTTTGTAAATACTTTCTTCAAAACCCAATTATTGAATTTAGTTAAACTGTAACTGGATATGAACATTATTTAATATATTATGGTTATACTGAGATAACTTATTTTGTTTAAATATATACATTTTTGTTGGAATAAACCTCCAACAGTATATGAAGCTGACATATTATTTGAAAAATATGGCCACAAAGTGCTTAGACTTCCCTTACCACTGTATGCTCAACCCAATTGAACATATTTGGGGCATAGTTAAAAAATTTTATAGAGATCATGTGGGAACTGATGGTTCTTCAACAGAACAAGCATTAGGTGCATGGAAAAAGTCTTCAGAAAAAGTAACTCCTGATATTTGGTCAAAGACAGTAGAGCACACAAAAAAAATTGTACAAGATTGGTGGGATAGAGAAGTAGTATTCGATAGACAGGATGTGACTCCTCTTATTATTAATTTTGACAGTGATGATTTTGTGGTGGAGTAGTGGAAATCTTATGTTTTATTTTTTGTATATCTTTATCCAATTCACTTTATTTCCACCTTTTCAAAATCACTATTATAATATTATATAATAACTATTATTGAATTAATTAGGTACAGTTATTTTATAATACACAAATTAAAACAAAAAACGGCCTGTTTTTTTTAATTCAATGAAGATTGCCAAATAACAGGGTGGACTGTTTTGAGTGGCCCACTCACAAAAAAGGAAAGTAAGTAGTTCTGAGATTATTGTGGAATTATTTCAGAGGAACATAAATGTTTAGATTAAAATAATTGTATCATAATAACCAACCAGTTTACCTATTTGAAATAAAATGTATATTCCCAAGTTATTGTTTTCATTATTAACAGAAGTAAAACTTTGAAATACTTTATAAAATCAGACAGGTAGTGACTTAACCTAATTGTCATGCCATCTTCAAACTATTAGCAGAGGGAGCAGAGACTTTGAGCAGGTCATTCCAGTTGTTGATAAAGAAATGTTGACTTTAAATTCCACTACTTCAATTTGCTTTAGTGGATTATCACAGCTATATATAAAAAGTCTAATAGCACACCTACACGTCGATATATTATATTTCAATCTATTTTTATTACAATAAATATAATAGTTATTGTATAAAGAAACAATATTTAAATTTGCATGAATGTGATTGATTCCTTTTAGCGTAAACCCTTACAGTGCTCTTGAAGATGGTCCTATAGAGCACAGAATAAGGTATAAGGACCTACAGTTCGTCATTTAACCCTCTTCTATGTAAAATAATTGAATGTTAATTCGAATATAGAATGATTGGTTACTGTTTCCTGTATCTTATCCATAGTTTTTCATGAATGAATATTTATATTAAATTAATCAAGCCTATCATAAAAGCCTTTTATTTTTAAATAAATATTCTTGACTTACGCCCTACGAGGCACGGAACAATTAAAAAGAAGAACTGTCAATCTAACATCAGATTGACTTTTCTAGTTTTCGATAAGTGAAGGAAAAAACTACAGCTTGGCAACATCACAATATTTTGTTTTGCAACGTCATCGTCTTTTTATCGTAAATAAACCATACCTTATCTCATTTCAAATAATTTATTATTTTTTTCTTCTTTGACTGAACTATATATATATTTGAGAGGGTTATTTTACAGCCGATGTTTACACTTTAGTCGGTAGTGTAACATCAAAAAAAGTGCATATAGTGTTTTTCTGAGGGAAAGTATACATATTTATTAGCAATTATATTTTTAGTTAAAAATTAAATATTTACAATATGGCGTCCTTAGGAAATATCGAGTTCGGTCCAAAATATTGTGTGTAACAACGACGAAAATTTAAATAATGGTGATGAAAGTGATAATCTTAGTAATTCGAGTTCCATAAAAAATCGAATAAGATACAAAAAGGACTCAGTTCACCGGAAGCCCTTTTATCAATTACATGAAATAAAATATAGAATTATGTTTGGTGAGTAGACAAAAATAATATTAATACCTTTCAGAGCTTAGCTCCGCAACATAATTCAAAGGGGATATACGAGTAGGTAGCTGCATTAAAAGAATTACGTCGACTATACCTACACCTATTTTAGGATACGACGATTCTATATTTGATATTAGCAATGTCAGATTTATCGTTTATCTTATATTATTGGTAACTTTGCTTTCTCAAATTAATCACCCTTTATGTTCAGTAATTATTGGAATCTCCTATTCAATACGAGTTCAACCATATGTAGCACTTTTGATTTTATGTAGTCTGGAAGGTCTAAAATACATAAAACATAAGTCTGGCAACGCCTATTTGTAAACTGAATTTTTCAAGTATCCCCAATAAAAATAATCTCTAGGATTGAGATACGGTGAACGTGGAGGCCATTCAATTCTACCTCGTCTACCAATCATCGTCCGGGAAATATCTCATCTGAATAACGCCGCACATTTACACCAAAATAAGCTGGACCTCCAGCTTGCTGAGATAATATCTGATTAAAATTGGGTCTAAGCAAGTTTCTCAGTGTAGGTACAATTTCATTTCTAAGTAAAAGTTCTTATTTTTTTGACGTTAGATTTTCCTTCTATAAAGAATGGCTCAATTAACAAAATCACAGCATTCTACATTTAAACATTTCAATTTCTTCATATCTACATATTTTGCACTGTTTTATGTATTTAATACTTTCTATTCCAAATAAAATCGTAAGTGTTACATATGGGTGGACTCGTATTCAATAGAAGTATCCAATAATGACCAAAATTTGAAAAACCAAAGTTACTAATAATATAAAAGTAACAGCAAATCTGACAGCATTGCAAATATCAAATCTGGAATCCCCAAATTTTGTACAATTAGGACTAGCAATTTACGACATAATTGGCCGTTTCCAGACTTTCGAGCAACTCTGTAGATATTGATTTTGCGCTACTGACATAATAAATTTGGTATAATCTACTTATAAGTATAATCTAATTTATTCATAAACGCCTATTTATGGTATCTACGGACAATTATTGTAATCAACGTAAATAATACATGTCTGGCGTGATAATGATATGCTTAATTGTAATATTGTAAATCAAATTATGTCACGAAGAAAAAGCCATTGATGGAAGTCAATTACAACCAGTTTTATTGCTGTTGATATAAATAGAAGCAAATTAGTGGTTACGATTATTATTCACAGAGAACCTGTGCCGACTTAAAGAAATTCAAGCGATATAAAAATAAGATTTTGGAGAATGCAGATGTTTTTTATGTTCCTAGAAAGTTTTAACGAAATTTTGACCGCTAAATTCGTACTTATATTAATCAAGTTATTGGTTTTGCACCATGGAAACTACTTAGATAAGAATTACGAACTTCGTATTTTTAAAGTACTTGATTTGTACTAACGGGTGGCCAGCCAATATCAAAAGCCTGGAATGAACTTTTGAGTTTCTATGTTCAATTTTATTATGTCGGCAAGCTATCGTTTGATACATGGAGGCTAGCTAAAGAGAACAATAGAGGAGTTCAGTCTAAGGTCAGTGTGGCCAACAAAAAGTGGTTTTTCTGACAAGAATGACAGTTAATGTCTACCCCTTGAAACATAGGATTTTTGCATGTTTTTCATCATTGCGAACATCTATGTTGCTTTATTAAAATAATGAATACACCACCGAAGCGTATATTTCAAAATTTAAAATGACTTTTTAGCTGAATACTCAACATTTCGATGGCCAAGAATTCTAGGAACTTCTGGCAAGTCACCATTTCATTTCTGTTATTCAGTCACTAATTATGTCAAATGTCAGTTATATTTATTTTTGTTGATATTAGTTCAATTCTGTATGTCCATTTTCGATTAGATTTTTGTAGCATTTCTAGTTAGTTGTATCTCTATTCTTCTAATTACTTTTTCCACTGACATCTGAGATAACTAGTGACAGATAACAGAAATGAAATGGTGACATGCCAAGAGTTCCTGGAATTTTTGGCCACCGATGTGCTGTGTATTCAGCTAAAAAGTCATTTTAAATTCCAAGATTTACTCTTCGGGGGTGTATTCATTATTTTAATAAAGCAATATAGATGTTCGCAATGATGAAAAACATGCAAAAATCCTATGTTTTAAGGAGTAGACATTAACTGTCATTCTTGTCAGAAAAACCACTTTTTGTTGGCCACACTGACCTTAGACTGAACTCCTCTATAGACAAAACCTGTTCTCAACTAAGCAGCTTAATTTTCACCGCTCAGTCTCCACTGCAATTCCAATACCATCTAACCTACTTTTTATGGCACTAGGTAGACAAATATTAAACAATACTTATGCACAGATTATAAAGAGAACAGATACGAAAGCTTGACAGAGAAAAGTAAAAAGAAGAGATGGGTGGACATACCCATTTAAATGCCCATCGTCTTATGTCGACTCCGACAAAAAAAATCAATGTCCTTTGAACTATATATAAATTTAAAAAAATATATATATTGCAGGTATCTGTTTTAATATTCTCTCAAACACCACAATTTATGTAATAAAAGATAAATGCATTCGAAATTCATTTCTATTCACTCGAAACCTTTGATAATATTTACACAGAGAAATTTAAATATAAACAAACATTGTGTGTGTAATTTTTGCCCACAGAAATATTTGATTGGAGCCAGTTAAAAATACCTGAAATACACCTCTGGTAAAACTAGAACTCCATTATGAAATAGTTGAAAACCAGCGATATTAACTTCCTGTAATAAAAGAAGGAAATAAAAATGCATTACATTATGTAAGAAGATCCGTAATGACGCAATCACATACAACCTACTGACGTCTTAGCGAAATGCGTCACAAGTCACAAGATTTAAACAAATTAATAGTATATTATACACCAAGGTGGTGAAGAGGACTCTTTCCGCACTAAAATGGCTACTTTATATGGATTTAGTAGAACTACGAGCTTTAGCTTTAGTCGGTTTTATATCTTGTGAATATACTGACAGTTACAGTTGAAATTTTAACATATTGTATGTATAACCTTCAAATGGTAATCTCTTCTACTTTTCATATTTCTTTTATATTTCACCCGTTGAAGTTAACAACAACCAATCACCCTGTACAATCGAATGAAATATAAAATTGGCCATGTACGAAACAATCGCTTGACACATGAAAATATTGACCTAATTTCATATTTATACATGGTATTAAAGAGATCGGTATCTGTAGCATTAAAAGAAAATGACAAGGTATGTATTCTTAATCACTGGATGACGTCAGCTTATGATTTTGATCGACGAGAATGATATCAAACCGTCTAAAACATGGTGGCAGATGTGGTTTGTAGTTAAATGACCTGTGTGTGGGTCTGACTGTCTATGAAGACAGTAAAATAGGATTTGTTGCTGTTAACATGATGTCTATGGTCGTAAAAGCATGAAAATGATTTTACTGTGGATAATGTTTGACAATAAATTGTGCAAAGGGGATAACTTGAATCTCTCTTGAATTATCAGGCACAAAACAGTCTAACCTATAGAAGTGAAAGTTTATAGGATGACCTTGAATACAAAAATGAGGTTTCAAACCCATCCACCTGAAGCGCTAGTTGCAATTGAAACAGGCCTGGCAGTTAAGGCTTTTAGCACGAAAAGAAGAAAATATTTTAAAATTCATCAAAGCTGTCATATAGTTGTCACCATTGTCTTTTATAGATTGTTTATTGTTTCCTTTTGCCATTTGCTGCTGCTATTTGTGTTTTAATTAGGTACTGTAAGTCTTATCAAGAAGTGTGATAATTCATAATATTTATAATGGTTGGTGTGAAGTGTTGCGACATAGGTTTCCCAAACATGACCCTTTGCTGTTGAATGAATGGGTTGCCTTTATTCGCAATCCAAAACTGAAGGAATTAAGCGCTGAACAGATTTATAAATCCTACAAAGTTTGCAACAGATATTTTGGACCACAATATTGTTATTGGGGCAAAAAGGGGCCTCACTCGCAAAGCTGTTCCTACAATCCTACAATCAAAAAGTGAAAGTGATAGGAAATACGTAATAATATCACTATTAGGCATTACTTAGCGCGTGGTAAAATGTAAATTGCATTGAGGAATTCCTAAATTCGTTTTAGGTATTACCTGACTTTAGGAAATGGTTAGTGAAATCGGGCATTAGTAATTCAAAAACAAACTTCCATTAAAAAAAGCGTTATGAAATAGTTCTGAACCCATCCACTGCGATCGCTGAAATTCTTCTTCCCTTAGTCTGTTTTTCGGCCTCAGCTGCCTTGCCTATTCCGACAACTCAATTGCAACTAGCGCTTCAGGTGGATGGGTTTGACACCTCAATCTTTCATTCTAGGTAATCCTATTGGACTTTCACTTCTATAGGTTAGACTGTTTTGTGTTATCAGGAATATGTTCATCTATATTCTCGTATTCAGCTCTGTGATTTCAAGATACACATACTTAATTGACACATGTCAACAACTGTCACCAACAAAAGTTAGGAAGTAAAGTGTAGCCAACATTATTGTATGGATTATTCATGACAACCAACCTTTAGTTTAAAAATATTACTGTAAATTCCGAAATGTTTTATATCGAAACTAACTACTGCGCTGTTTTATAAAGAAGTTCACAAAAATGCCCTAAAGAGTCGGTAAAGCTATACAGGGCAAACTAAAAATGCTGCTTTTTATTTTTAAATCAAACATACGAAACGCTAGGTAAGGCTGTTTGTCCAAATTGAGACAAGTGTACAAAAGAACTACAACAGGGCCGAATTTAATATTAGTTTCCATAGTTGTTGGTTATTTGAGATAGAAATCTGAAGTGCGATCTTAAATATTGACTAATAATTGCAATAAAGGTGGTAGGTTAGCTCCGTAAGGGACTACAAACAAGCTCTGCCATTGTTATATATTTTATAGGTTTGTTAAGACGTAATGCTCAAGAACGCTGATAAGAACTTTACAGACTATTTTTGTTCGAAACAGTCTATACTGTGTTATTTATAAGATGCGACATAGAGATTCTTGTACAAAACTATCAAACGCGGGCTAACTTTTTCACCAAATAGCGTTCATGAAAAATAATAACAGATTTGGAAGGGTCGTTGAAGAATAAGTACAAATGCACTTCCAATTTTCTCAAATTCGCTCTGGTTTAATAAGAAAATTTATGATTATGTTTAAATAAGTAGTACACCATTTTCACAACATTTTCAAATACTGAAAACACCACAGCGGGAAATCAAACCGCAATACTTCACGTTTAATTCTCAAATTTCCCGCGCTTCTACCCGTCTGCCTATATCCTACATGCATGGAGGTTAGAGAGGAGGAGACTAAACGACAATATGCGCTTTCAAGTAAAAATGGCACAGATTTATGTTCCATAATAGATAGTTCGAAATTCCCCACCAGAGGCACAAGTGTTTCGCTCTGGGCTAAATCTGGACAATTACTCTATTTAAATGCATGTAACTATAAATGAACTATAACGAAAATATTGAGATTTGTATCATTTACAATCATAATCCTAGCTTTAAATAGGATTATCATCAACCTAATTATTTTTGTCAATGAATCCTTCAATTTTAAATTATAAGAATGTTCAAACGAATGCGGCACAAATTTTAGTGGAGAAATTCAATTCTTTCAAAGTTATCTGCTTTGGGGCGATCTTCTATCAAAAATTAACGTTTTAAGGTGAATTTTTAATTAAGTACCTAGATACCTATATTAGATACAACGAAAAATTTACTGCCAGAAATATTTTCTTTAATACAAGAATGTAATTATTCATTTAAATGTTTATTAGCGTTTCAGGAAATGGAACCACAGTTTTTGAGAAAATCATGTTTGAATTTATATTCCTATTTACAAGGGTATGGGAACTTGCTTTAACAGGACATTGATGGAAATTCATTCTTCAGTGAAGTTTTATCATTTAAAGCCATTGTTGTTGAAGAATCCAAGTTCTTCTACAAACTGATGAGCTTGTTCTCCCAATCTAACCGTATCTATAAACAGTTTCCTTAGATAACAAATGTCATAAGATGACGGGTTTCGGTGTATGAGGTTACTTAAATCAATGTTTTTAGTTTAAAATTTTATTCAAAGGTAAGAAATTAAAACAAATCATTGAATTATAGAGTATAATTATATTTAAAAAAATAATAATAATAAACGTCATTTATTGGTACAACCAAATGGCCATCGACCGAGGTCCTTCAGCCAGTATTATTTACATTGTTTATTATAGTATACTTAATAGTAATAAAAGTAATATTTTGTGTAATTAAAAAAAATTAATTAGAAAATAAAAAATTAAATGAAAAAAGTTAAAAGTTATTGCCAGAATTTTCACTATCCTTCAGTGACTATTTACCACTTTCCAAACTGTCTTATTAGGATATTTTCGTTTCAACTGTTGTGTGTGATCTCGTTCAATGTATAGTTTGTCCATTATTTCTTTATTATGCGTCCGCTTATAGAATGTTTGGGACAGAGTTGCCATTCTACCCTTCAGTGGCTGTATCTTTGTGGTTTTGTATAGAAGTTTGTTTGATGGATTGTGGAGAGGGTTTGATGGATGTCTTATGTTTGTGATGGCTCTTCAAGTTGTTGTCTCTGCTGTCTGTAATGTTTTCCATGCGGGTCTTCTTGTTGTTTGGTATACTATATGGCCATACTCGAGTATCGGTCTACAGATACTTTTGTATATGTGTGCTGCAGTTTTCTTACTTATGCCCATGTTTTGGTATGTTATGCTTCGAAAGTGTTTTCCTCAGCTAATACATTTTTTCTTTGCTATCTCCACGTTTTTGTTAAAGTTAAGTTTATTGTCGATAGTCATACCAATATTATTAATTGCGATTTCGAAGGGTTAGGCTTCATTCTCCACCTGTTGAACCATTTCTCCGTTCTGTTCATTAATGTTTGCAGTTCCTTCATTGTTTTTTTGATGCTGTTATTATGACTAATTAAAGCGGTGTCATCTGCATACTGCAATATGTATTTTTGTAAATTAATGTGCTCTGGTGCTAACCCAAAGTTGTATATGTCATAACAGTAGAGATTGTAGAGCAGAGGAGAAAGTGGGGAGCCTTGCGGGACTCCTGGTTGAGGTATAATTGTTTGTGAGAAACTGTTGTTAACTTTTATTTGTATTGTTCTGTCACTGAGGTAATTTTTTATTAGTAGTAGGTAGCAGGTATTCCGGGCACTTCATTTGTTGTAGTTGTACAACAATCCACAATGCCAGACACTGTCAAAGGCTTTGTTAATATCCAGGAAAATAGCAGCATTTTTCTTGTTCCAAGCCTTTAAATTACCGTAACCAGTATTACAACCAGGCACAAAACAATTTGACGACATAATTTGACGATTAATCAATTTAATCAGAGATAATATAAACACTTCAATATAAAAATTCTTGAAAAATGTCTCACTGTATAACAATGGCACTTGTAATCCCGAGCCAATAATGGAACACTGCGGACCTGGCGGCGAAATTGTGTACCAGCTACTTTGGTACATGAAAAGAGGCCAATTCGAAAGCAAGCCGTTTCGTCTCTTCCCTCTACCCTCTATGCCTACATGGTTGAAAGTATTCGAAAGTGGTATGAAAATGGAGCTCGACTTTTTTAAACATAACTATCCTTTTTTCTTATTAAACCAGAGCAAGTTTAAGAAAATTAAAAGTGCATTTCAACTTATTTTTCAACGAACTTTCCAAATATGTTATTATTTTTTATGAACGCTATTTGGTAAAAAAGTTAGCTCGCGTTTAAGAGTTTTGTACAGAAATCCCTATATCGCATCTTATAAGTAGCAGTGTATAGAAGTTTTAGCTCTCCCCCGGTAAAATGAATTTGCAAAATATGCTTAGACTACAAACATTATTAGATGTAGTGCAATCTACGCCACATATTTAAACACAAACAGACCATTATAAATTTAGAATCGTTTACAACGATGACATCACCGAGTTATACGAATGAATGAAAATCCAAAAACGTTCTATTTTTTCTTAGAAGCGTTTTATTATGTAAATTTTACGCACATTCTACACTATTCGCAGAGGTCAATAACGTTTCCTACGAATCAATTTGTTGACGTTGACGATGATACTTTAACAAAACCTTGGGAAAATATGCAAATCTGAAGCTAGAGAAATTTCGGCAACGCAAACCGATAAACAAAGGATATAAATAATTGAAGATAGCGTTGGGGCATAGTATAAAACTGCTGTGGTTGTGGTTTGTCTTACCGAATTTTTATTTTGACATCTGTGGATTGACTTTAAAACAATTCTTTTTGATTTAATATTATAATTACTATAATATATACAATACAATACGCTCACAGCGCTACCTCTGCTGCAGGCAGCCAATGATGCAATTGAACCCAGGTTTTTGTTTAACAAACCCTACAAAATACAAATAAAACAGAACACAGCCAGATGCTGCAAATGCAATACGCATATATACAGATGGCTTAAAAATGAAAGAAGGCTCAGGATGTGGAGTTTACTCCAGAGCACTAAGCCTAATAAGGATTAAGTGGGCAATGGGAAACAATACCAGCGTGGTTCAAACAGAACTGGCTGGTATCTCAATTGCCACAAAGGAACTAACCAGAAAAGAAATTTTTGGCAAAAACATAACAATCTGCACTGATAGTAGACAAAACCTATTAGCCTTGAACAGACAACGTGTTATATCGGGGCTAGTACTAGAGTGCCACCAAGATTTAGCTAACGCCTCGGCAGATAACAATTTTATCTTGAGGTGGGTTAAAGGGCACGACAAGAGTAGAGGTAATCGCATTGCCGATTCTTTAGTCAGGGAAGCGGCTGGACTAAAAATTTCAGGGCTCAGTGACACCTACGGCCTAAAGACTTCGATAATTGCGGAATTAGCCAAACGTTACACCCATGCTCAATCCCTCAAGAGATGGGATGGAATCAAAAGATGCTTTCTTGCCAGGATCACCCTGATCGATCCTGGGAAGCTGGCGCCGAAGAAATATTCGACGATGACCTACGTTTAACAGTAGGATTTCTGACTGGCCACTGTCAACTACGGAAACAGCAGGATGTGTGAACAGGAAGATGAAACAAACTGTCAGGCATGTCTTTTGCGAGGGTGCGGGGTTATCGTCAATGAGAGAGTGTGTTCGGTGAATCTTGGCCTACACCTGCTGATATAAAGGAGGTGTCTCCTAGTGACCTGTCCACCTTCCTTGGAAGGACAGGATGGACGATGACCTAGGAGAACAACTCCTCGGGAGGATGTACAATGGGTCACATGTGGCCTAAGTGCTGTGAGCCGACACTCACTCTCCCTACTCTACAGATACTACAATACATTATAGTCTATTTGAAAAAGGCGGAGAGCAATAAACCCTCACAAAATGACCATTCCAAGTTCTTGTGATTCATAATATGAAAATAATTGAATATTGAAAGTATTTATTATAATTGATACTGTAATGAACATATTATTATTAATTGATATTGGCTATTGCCTGTCTTTGCCGCAATCATGTTCTTTATTTAATATCATACCTACCGACATCCCTACCTGAAGGTACGGCTATGTCTGCAATTACCAGAGACCCGAGGACGGGATTTATATTGTCTATTAACCCTTATAATACCAAGCGGAGTGCAAATGCACCCCACATGTACTTTTTTGTATCTAAGCCAATTATATTTTGTTTTCTTTCCTCTTTTTAGTAGCTGCATTTTTTTAGGTTCCAAATGTAATTTACCTAAAATCTTACATGGATTTTTTCCATCTCAGTAATTATTTAGGATTTTAGAGTGCATATAAGAAAATATTCTTAAAGTTGTTCCAGAATTGGAGCAAAATATCCCTTCAACAAGACCTGTAGGAACTCAAGGTAGATGTTTTCTCTGTGAAAGAACCTAAGATAGAAAATCAAGACAACGTTGTGTAAAATGTGAGCGTTTTGTTTGTGTAAATCACTCTGAAAAAGAAATTTTTTGTATCCCATGTAAAGCAAAAAATTAAAATCAATTTTGAATACCTAATTAGGGTTTGTTAATTTTTTAGTTACTAAATTGAAATAAAAATAGATAAAAAATAATTTATTTGCGTTTTTTTTTTCATTTTACTTAAAAAAAAAGTGTAAAAATTACAAAGATAGACAAAAAAAATGGGGTGCAAATGAACCCCTCTTGGTATCGCACGTATGTAAAAAAGCTTGGTATTAAAAGGGTTAACTTTGTTCAGGGTGGGGTAGGCCAATAAAAAGATATAGATGGGAATCTTTTTAAAATTTTGGATTGTCAGTTGCCCACCCGGTAAGGGTTTTCCATTTTAAATTACGTTTTTGCGCGATCGAACTTTTTTGTTTATTTACAGCAACGGTTGTCAGGATGGTAGGTTGTGTTTACTGGTTTCTAAGTCCAACACGTCGGTAACTGATTTACTTACCGTTCAGACGTCGGTAAGTGAATTACTTACCGACGTCTTAGCCCTACACATACATTTAAGTGGTCCTAAATAATATATCACTTCATTCATTACACAAAGTTTAATCATATTTTTTTAATGAACAGAACCGAACAGAACAATATAAAAAGTAATAAATAGCATAAAAACAATTTCACCAAAATGCAAATTATATTTTAAACTGATCGAGAAATATAAATGTCACTTTTGACATTTCGTTCATTTCGAAGAAATTTAAATTATTTTATTCGAAATTCGAATAATTCAATACGATCGCGCAAAAAATGGTATAAGCATCTCGAACGTTAATGATAATACCGGTCTCCAGCAAAATTGGAGATGTGTCGTAGATAAAAAAGTTTCTTCAATGAGGAGAGTTCTTTTTAGCACTTTAATACCGTATACACCTACATCGGACGCTGAGAATGTTTTGAGTCATATTTGCACCAACAGATCTCATAAGTTCATGCTATAAATTACCAGCATCCATAGAGAAGTCATAGTTATAGTCGAGCCGCTCTTAGTTCACATCTTTCGGGCTAGAAACTCAAAGCGATAAGGTGTTCGTCGGAAATTTCAAAACCGGTCAGATAATTTTCAATGATGAACTAAACACTAGTTCTAACATTCGAGACACAGTAAACCCAACTTAAATTTACGGAATACATTTTGGACTGAAAATGGCGTTCGTGATTGTCTCTCACTGTATAATATCGCTAATTATTAATCTATTCATGAATGTATCAGTATAACAAGATTGTGTTAAGGATTGAATTTAAACAATATCGAATAATAAATCATATAATATGACGTTTTTGCGTGTTAACAGGGGTTAATTAGAATACATACAACTGCACGATCAATTGTTCCATGTGGTTTATTGTTTCTAGCAGAACAAAATAGAAGACGGAAAGGCGTGAATAGCTTGTAGGTGTAATTCGGCCCATTGAAAATTTAAATGAAACGTATTCAAACTATAGGAGCGATAATAATATCTGAATTTAAGTTTGATTTTCCCCTATTGGATATTTCCGTCCTGAATAGACTTATTTTGTACAACTAATATTTTAATTTATCTAAAATAAATACTATTTCTACAAAAAATGACGAGCTTGAAGGAAAAATTCACCTTCCTAAGACACAATTAAAATTTCGCACCTAAACGCTAAAATAGTAATGGTCTATGACATCACACTTTCGTAAATACTTCAGACACTTGACAACTTAGTATTCCAATTGAAAAAAAAAGAATTGGAAATATGTGGCTAAATGGCCACTTGCACCGACTATTTTAAGTGAAGCTTAGGGTTAAGGGCCACTTAAAGTTAATATTTTTGTTGCGCCGTCTGTCAATCTCAATTTAAACCTCCCTTAACCTAAGCTGTCAATTTCGGAGGCTTACAACAAAACTTAAATTCTGTTAACCTAAAAGTTGCTTGTTGGCTGGTGGTTTGTTGTGTTGCAATAAGAAAATGGATATTTCCAACAACTATTTAGATATGTGTTAGAAATAATAGAATATGGTTTTCCGAGTCGAATATTTGTTCGGCCAAATTATCTTCACCCAATGGACAATTTAACTTTTTTAGATTTTACAAAGAAACTGTTATA